>CM051017.1:2508508-2633508 GCA_027704905.1 Muraenolepis orangiensis
AGAGGACAAACCAGTCACCCCCCCCCTGGTATGGCCAGGTATACATACGGGTGAGGAGGTTTAAAGACCCAAACAAATCCTTTACGAGGCTAAATCTGCTATACAGCCTCTCGTGGCTGTCGATGACCTTCCACCGTTGTTATATTTATGCATACGACTGATACAACTTTCCCACTTTAGCTCTACCACAAATGTTGCAAATGGTAATCCCATGTGCGATACAGTCCTCTTGTTTCTGGTTTCTAAGGGCAGATGTATGGCAGCTTCTCACTTATTTTGGGCTATGAGATTTAAAACAAAAAGAGTTGGCTTCACTCTTTATTTCAGATAAAGCAATGCCTTCTGTTGATCTATTATAGTCTAGATATTATATGACATTATTGTCTATGACAATCTCAATGACAGATATGATATTATTGTTAACAAGCGCACGGAACAAATGATTGCCCTCGCAAGAAAACTTTATAGGAGGTCTGGTCTGGTATTTATCGGCCATCTAAAGAGCAGAGTGCTTGAGGGACAAGGACTTGGGAGATGACCAGGACCATAAAGCCAACGACAGACCTTCGGAGATAGGACCCCAGAGCCCCCATTCATGCGTTCCCTCGCAATTTAGTTTCCTGTGCTTTCATGGTAACCTTATTACAGGGTTAGCCCATGTGTCCCTGTGCTGTTCTCTAGGCAAACATATTTCTGAGAGCACTCGATTTGTCTTCCAACGGCCTGGGGAAGGAGGGAGCAGCGGCTCTGGGAGCGGCACTAAAAGAGAACAACACTCTGGAAGAATTGAACATAAGGTGGGTCTTTGTTATATCTGATCCAATTAGCATTTAATTGGGTTCTGCACGGAGGGCGCACGGGTTAGATCTGTTAAGATCCGCTTTCATCCAGCCCTACTAAAAGGGGTCTGCGGTCTTTGCAACCTTATTCGGTTATAATGTGAGGCATTCAAAAAAAAAGGGGGAAATATAACCACTGATTCTTTATTAAATGCCTGCTGGTTTCAATTTGCATACTTTCAAAATCTCTCGTGGAAATCTCTGTTGCGCGGCGGCGGCCTCTTCTCCGGGTAATGGCGCTCAGAAGGCATGCATATGCATAAAGCCGCATTGTCATCTTGGGGGGAAAAACTAAAAGTTGGCCCGAAAAAAGAAACTTGTTCTCCTTCTGGCCTTTGATTCTTTTGATACATAAAGAAGCAGAGAAATCTGATGCACTTTTCGATTGGCTGACCCACCCAACTCAAATCCTCTCTATACATATATATATATATATTGATATATTGATATATATATATATATATATATATATATATATATATATATATATATCCTCTTTTGGTGTTTGTCTCTTTGCCACAGCAACAACCGTATACCCCCTGAAGGAGCCATCCATCTCGCTGCGGGCCTCTCAGTAAACAAGACACTGAAGTCTCTCAATGTAAGCCGCCGGTGAAAGAGGAGTCCCCGTGTTCAGACTGATAGGGTGGCAGCATACTAAACATACTAAAACTAGTCTCATGTAGCAAGCTAAAAGGCAGGAGCTTAAGTGGTTTGTGTGTGGCGGTTCTGTGGGAGCGTTCCATAGACATTAAAACCACAGGCATGAATTGAATTGGACAATAGCGAGTACAAACATAAGACACGGAATCTGAATCACAATGCCTTTCATTTTCATTGTACAAGAAAATTGTAGAGCAATCCTCAAGACACTATATTGTCTTGAGAACTATATTATTGACAATTAAACAATTGAAAAAATATACTTTATTTTAAAAAACTAAGCGTAACAAAATAAACAGGTTAAAAGTATCCATATAGAAGCTGTATGTACTGTATACACACAAATTGCATTGCAACTGTCTCTCAGTGAATTGCCAGACAATTCCACTTGTTGTTGAACCGATTACAACCTACGCCCCCTGGGGAGGCTGTTGGGTTTACAACCTACGCCCCCTGGGGAGGCTGGTGGGTTTACAACCTACGCCCCCTGGGGAGGCTGGTGGGTTTACAACCTATGCCCCCTGGGGAGGCTGTTGGGTTTCCAACCTACGCCCCCTGGGGAGGCTGGTGGGTTTCCAACCTACGCCCCCTGGGGAGGCTGTTGGGTTTCCAACCTACGCCCCCTGGGGAGGCTGGTGGGTTTCCAACCTACGCCCCCTGGGGAGGCTGGTGGGTTTCCAACCTACGCCCCCTGGGGAGGCTGGTGGGTTTCTAACCTACGCCCCCTGGGGAGGCTGTTGGGTTTCTAACCTACGCCCCCTGGGGAGGCTGGTGGGTTTCCAACCTACGCCCCCTGGGGAGGCTGTTGGGTTTCCAACCTACGCCCCCTGGGGAGGCTGGTGGGTGGTTTGGAGGCTTAACAGGTTGTGCTGTCAAATGCTCTTTCTGTGCTATACAATACAGGTGTGTGTGTGTGTGTGTGTGTGTGTGTGTGTGTGTGTGTGTGTGTGTGTGTGTGTGTGTGTGTGTGTGTGTGTGTGTGTGTGTGTGTGTGTGTGTGTGTGTGTGTGTGCGCGTGCGCGTATGTGTGTGTGTGTGTGAACATATGTGTGTGTGTGTGCGTGTGTGTGTGTGTGCGCATATGTGTGTGTGTGTGCGTATGTGTGTGTGTGTGTGTGTGTGTGTGTGTGTGTGTGTGTGTGTGTGTGTGTGTGTGTGTGTGTGTGTGTGCGTGTGCGTGTGTGTTTAGATGGGACGCAACCCCATTCAGAACGCTGGTTGCTATGGAATCCTGAAGTCTTTACAGGGAAACCCTCAATCCGGGTTGGAGACCTTGGATTTCGCCGTAAGTCAGACTCAATAATAATAATAATAATAACGGATCTATCCAAAATAATTCTGAAAACATTCTAACCACTCTCCCTTCCCTCCACCATCTCTCTCAAGGACATCATCGTTGACCAGGATTTCAAAGACTTGTACTCGGCGGTTAAAGAGGTCACCCCTGCGCTTGTCGTAAACCACAGGGTCAAAACAAGAGACACTCAGAAGACATGAAGCTGGAACGCTTTACGTTTACATCATATGGAAAACCCAAATGTCCAACGGTTATAAAACATATAAATCCTACTGTAACTTATTTAGGAACTTAATGAAACATACAATTATTGCATTGATAGGCTACTCAATGCTGTCTTACTACATGTTGCATATTGTCAATAAAGAAATAACTAATGTATAAACAAACTGTCATTGATCAACACATTTAACCACAAGGAAGCCACAGGGAAGTTAGTTTCGTTTAGAAATATGTTTGTCGTTGGGATTGGTGTTCATATGAATATGTTTTGGCTAAGATCAGTTGATGGAGTATGGCGCCGTACGAGATGGCTGCCGTGTCGCGAGCTCCCGCACGAGGACGCAGTTTTTTGTTATTTATTCTTTTTATGGCAACTATTTTAGTTCAGGATGTTAGCAGCACGTTCACTTATAACTTTTGCACACTTCGGGAGATCAGATCGACAGTCGCTCGCCGCCTACCGGAGTTTTTTCATTCTTTCGACTCGGACGTCCCGCCCGAAGTCACAGCTGGATTATCTCCGTCCATCTTGGGCACGATTACACGCAAGCGTCGCCGGAGGAAGCGAGGGAAGCGAGCCGGCGTGCTAGTCAGGCTGAGACGTCGATCCGATCGCCCCCCACTACCCACCATTCTACTGGCTAATGTACAGTCTCTGGACAATAAGTTAAGCAAGCTACAGGCTCGTATTCAATTCCACTGGGAAACTAAGGACAATTGTATCATCTGCCTTACGGAGACATGGATGTCGGAGGGGGTTACCGACGCAGCTATCGAGCCGACGGGATTTTCCGTCCACCGGGCGGACAGAACAAAGGCTCTCTCCGGTAAAGATCGCGGAGGGGGGGTATGTCTCATGATAAACAGATCTTGGTGCAACCAAAGTCATGTACATCCCCTCAAGTCTTTCTGTTCCCCGGACCTGGAGTACCTGATGCTTATGTGCCGTCCACACTGGCTACCTCGGGAGTTTACAGCGGTAACCGTGACCACTGGTTCCATTCCCCCACAAGCCAACACGGACACAGCGTTGAAGGAACTGTACGGGGCTATCAGCGAACAGGAGTCGGCACACCCCGAGGCTGCTCTCATCGTGGCGGGGGACTTCAACAAGGAGAACCTGAAGAAGGTTCTCCCGAAGTTCTACCAACACATAACGAGCAACACACGGGGCGAGCGGATCCTTGACCACTGCTACACTCCCTTCCGTGATGGCTACAAGGCCCTCCTCCGCCCACCGTTCGGCAAATCAGACCACCGCTCTATCCAGCTGCTCCCCGCCTATAGGCAGAGACTGAAGCAGAAACCGATCGCTGTGAGGGAGGTCCAATGCTGGTCGAACCAATCGGACTCTATGCTGCAGGATTGTTTTGATCGCGCTGACTGGCACATGTTCCGCGTCGCCTCGGACAATAACCTCAACGAGTACGCGTCGTCGGTCACCGGGTTCATCAAGAAGTGCATAGATGACGTTGTTCCGACCAAGTCGGTTCGGATATACCCCAACCAGAAACTGTGGATTAACGGCGATGTTCGCGCTGCCCTCCACGCGCGTAACGCCGCCTTTGGCTCCGGGAATATGGAGGAATATACGAGAGCCCGTTACGACCTCCGTAAGACCATCGTCTCTGCCAAGCGGGAGTATAAGGACAGAGTGGAGGAGAAATTCAAGAGCCACGATGCGAGGGGCATGTGGCAGGGGCTGCAGACCATAACGAACTTCAGAGGGAGAACCAGTGGTGTAGAGAACTCCTCTACCTCCCTCCCAGGAGAGCTAAATACTTTTTTTGCTCGGTTCGACGTAAACGGCAGCCCGCCGAAGCCAGCGCCGACTGAGGAGACCAGCCTGCTGCGCATCTCGGAGGCAGATGTGCGCCGCACCTTCAAGAGGCTGAACATCCGTAAGGCGGCAGGCCCCGACAACATCCCGGGCCGCGTCCTCAGAGCATGCGCAGACCAGTTGGCAGGAGTCTTTGCAGACATCTTCAACCTCTCCCTGTCCCAGGCTGTTGTCCCCGCGGTCTTCAAGATGTCCACCATCGTGCCTGTCCCTAAACAACCCAAGGTAACATGCCTGAATGACTATAGACCTGTAGCCCTCACCTCGATCGTTAGAAAATGCTTCGAGAGGTTGGTCAAGGACTTTATTTGCTCCGTGTTACCTGCCACGCTGGACCCATGGCAATTTGCATATCGTCAAAATAGATCCACGGACGACGCAATTGCCATGGCCCTCCACACGGCCCTTTCCCACCTGGAGGGAAAGAACTGTTATGTGCGAATGCTGTTTGTGGACTACAGCTCAGTGTTCAACACAATAGTTCCTGCCAAGCTCGACACCAAGCTTAGAGGTCTAGGCGTACCCCCATCCACGTGCAGCTGGATACTGGACCTCCTGTCGGACCGCCGCCAGGTGGTGAGGATGGGCAGCACCACATCAGAGCCACTGACCCTCAACACGGGAGCCCCCCAGGGATGCGTGCTGAGCCCTCTCCTCTACACCCACGACTGCATGGCTATGCACAGCTCCAACGTCATCGTCAAGTTTGCTGACGACACAACAGTGATGGGCCTGATCGCGACGACGAGACAGCCTACAGGGAGGAGGTCGGATCGCTGGAGCAGTGGTGCCAGGAGAACAGTCTCGCCCTCAATGTCAAGAAGACTAAGGAGCTGATCTTGGACTTCAGGAAGCAGAGGGGAGAGCACAGCCCTATCTCCATCGACGGCGTTGCAGTAGAGAGGGTCAGCAGCTTCAAGTTCCTCGGTGTGCACATCTCCGAGGACCTCACATGGTCCACGCACACCACACACGTGGTGAAAAGGGCCCAACAACGCCTGTATTTCAAAGGGTGGTGCGGACGGCCCAGTATATTGTTGGAGGTGAGCTCCCCTCCCTCCTGGATATATACAATCAGCGGTGCGTGGCCAAGGCCAAACAAATCATAAAAGACATTGCCCACCCCAGCCACGAACTGTACTCACTGTTACCGTCAGGCAGGCGATACCGCAGTATCAAGTGCCGTACAAATAGGCTTAGAGATAGCTTCCACAGTCAGGCCATCAGGCTGCTGAACAAGGGTGTATAGCATATAACAATGTATATTTTATTACATTGATTTATATATACATATTGCTCTTTTCTGTGCCGATATTTTGCATTTTATAAATTTTTACTTCATTCTATTTTTATTCAATTTTTATCTATTTTTTATCTTATTTTTATAACGGCTGTCTGTCGTCGGGTATTGCACATAAGATTTTCACATCACTGCTTTATACTTGTGTAAACTGTGAAGTGACAATAAACTTGACTTGACTTGACTTGAGATCATGTAAAACACACGTCAATTTCGGGTGTTTAAAACAACAAAAAACAAGATAAGTTGAACAATTAGGGTCGCTTTCTAAAATAATTTAAGTGTTCAATGAACAACAACAACAAATCATATATATATATATATATAAATAAAAACAAATAAAAAAGAAAAAGAAAAAAGAATAACAAATAAATAGTATATATATACAGTATATTATATATAATTATTATTTAAAACTAATTCGCTTCCTTCACGTTTTCCCCCACACGTTTTAAACCAGCCCACACACACACACACACACACACACCATGTTGGGTCAAACATTAACCACATAGGAGAGCCCGTGCCCCCTCCCCCTCCCTCCAAAGATGGCGACGACGACGACAGGTGTAGTGTGGCGAAAGGTCCGACTCGTCCAGTATTGTGCGGGTCTGCAGCAGCAGACCACCAGGTGAGTTGTGGTCACCATCCGACGGTGGATTGATTCTACGCACTCAATTTACGCAGCGTTGACGCAGCGCCGCCGAGAGCATAGAGGCGCTGCGCGTCCACTATAACGCACTACTACTGTCGCCAACCTGCATGCCCTAACTTACTGACTTACTTATTTACTTACTTGCATACTTACTGTCTTATCTTCCGTGCAAACAAACTGCAGTTAGTGACGTCTGGATGACACTTGTCCTTATGTGTGTATGTATATATTATACATGATCATAATCAGAAGTGTTGGTTTGGTGCTGCAGCGCTGAACTTTGCCCTTTTTACAATGTCCGTGTGTTCCTCGCTAATCTACAGGCCGAGGCGATGGTTGTTTCAGTGGGTTATCAAGTGTTCGGTGGTAATAGTTTTGTTTTTGAATGTAGTTTTCAATTTGAGTGCCTTGGTGGACCTTTTTAAGAAATGCTGGTGCAGGTGCTTTTGTATAAAAATACCAATTACTTTTTTTTTTTTTGTCACAAACGACACATTTCAAAGTTAAAGGGCAAAATGCAACACTTATTTGTGTTGGTTCGGTTCTGCAGCTCTGTTCTTGTAACCACTAGTAACGGACTTTAAACCCGAGGAGAATGCCAGCCCTTGTTCTGTCATTGAGCTGTTCATGCGGTATTTGAGAGCAACGTACACATGCTTATACATCACAACCTATGAAAGGGGTTGAACGTAATGATACAGACCTCGGCATTTCTAGCGTTTAGCATGCTGTATACATTATGCTAATCCAGTATGTTGTTTGAATATATAATCCCAGCCTTCTACCTGAAGTTCAAGTGTGTGTGTGTGTGTGTGTGTGTGTGTGTGTGTGTAGGAGGTTCTCAGAAAGCGGGGAGAATGGATGGTTCCGTTCTCTGTTTGTGCACAAAGTAGACGCAAGGAAGGATGCCCACTCCAACCTGCTGTCCAAGACGGAGAGCAGCAGTCTCTATAAGATGCAGTGTAAGACACGTCTCTCAGTAGTCTCTATAAGATGCAGTGTAAGACACGTCTCTCTCAGCTGTCTCTATAAGACGCAGTGTAAGACACGTCTCTCAGTAGTCTCTATAAGATGCAGTGTAAGACACGTCTCTCTCAGCTGTCTCTATAAGATGCAGTGTAAGACACGTCTCTCTCAGCAGTCTCTATAAGATGCAGTGTAAGACACGTCTCTCTCAGCTGTCTCTATAAGATGCAGTGTAAGACACGTCTCTCTCAGCGGTCTCTATAAGATGCAGTGTAAGACACGTCTCTCTCAGCAGTCTCTATAAGATGCAGTGTAAGACACGTCTCTCTCAGCTGTCTCTATAAGATGCAGTGTAAGACACGTCTCTCTCAGCAGTCTCTATAAGATGCAGTGTAAGACACGTCTCTCTCAGCTGTCTCTATAAGATGCAGTGTAAGACACGTCTCTCTCAGCAGTCTCTATAAGATGCAGTGTAAGACACGTCTCTCTCAGCTGTCTCTATAAGATGCAGTGTAAGACACGTCTCTCTCAGCGGTCTGTATAAGATGCAGTGTAAGACACGTCTCTCTCAGCAGTCTCTATAAGATGCAGTGTAAGACACGTCTCTCTCAGCGGTCTCTATAAGATGCAGTGTAAGACACGTCTCTCTCAGCGGTCTGTATAAGATGCAGTGAAGGACGCAGCTACAGGTGTGATGGACAGGGATGATGGTATGCATGCAGATCTTCCATGTTAACGTCCAAACCCAATTGTGAGACAGTGGGGTTGCGATGAAATTAAACTCTAGTTTAGGGTCCCATCCATTCGGTTTGTGTTGGTGAAATGATTAGCATAATTCGATGCATTCTTGCTCCAGGGACTCGAGGTAGCATGAGAGATGCGTAGGATGCTTGCAGCAGGGACATGCCACACCCCATACACACGGGGAGGGGAATGTGTTGAGCTACACCGGTTCCGTCCTCTGTGTCCCGTGTGTGCATGTGTGACGCACGATGGTCCACTAAAACAAATGTTTCTAAACCCCATCTCTTGTTGTTTGTGTTGTGTTGTTTTAACGTTCAGTTCACAACGTGAAACCGGAGTGCATGGACGCTTACAACAAGCTAGAGTGAGTGGCCTGTTCTCCGCTTGGGAACATCTTGTTCCATGTTTGTCCCAGAGTTCATCACAAGATGTTATATTAAACCCTGTGTGCTTATTTCAACCGCATGCTTCCTATAGGGTGGAGGTGCAGACCCGGCTGCATCGGGACCAGGACTACCCGTGTGAGGTGGTGGGAAGCTGGAACACGTGGTACGGGGAGCAGGACCAAGCTGGTAAATGTTGGTGGATAACAGGATAACCCGACATGGTTCTAAATGAATCCTGGTGTAAGCAAGAGCCTGGTACCCAGGTGTACAGGTGTTCAAATCCATTTGAAATCCACGGTTGAGATAAATCGCAATCGCACTGCAAACATTGTCTTACACCCACGGTATATTCAACCGTTTAAACATTACAAACTCCTACACACACACACACACACACACACACACACACACACACACACACACAGCCACACACACACAGCCACACACGGACGGGAGCATTATTTTCTTTGCAATGCAACAGCGACATCTGCTGTTTGCTTCTTGCCAGTACATCTTTGGAGATACCGAGGGGGCTATCCAGCGTTGACTGAATGCTTGGACAAACTAAAGAAGAACAAGGTATGTGATTTGTTAGTCTTAAGAAACAGGGTGAGGTAGTGATGCAGATGGTTCAATTTTACAGTTTTTCTGCTGAAATGATCTTCAAGTTGGCACAGGCTGGTTCTGTCCCCCGGTCAAAAGAGGGACAATTCATGCAAACACACACAGTATTCATGTACTGTGATGTATCAATGATGTCAAACGAATCTCATCCCAGCATCGATGGTTGCTACGGTTACCTGGGATAATTAATCTGCGTGTTCCAACCGCCACTTAATTAAACTATTTTGAGGAAATGCTTCGTTGGGGTCAACCTGTATTGAATCTGACCAGTGTGTTGTAATAATAATAATAATAATTATAATAATAATTCAATTTCATATAGCACTTTTAACACCCAAGGCGCTTTACAGACATGGTAAAATTGGACATACAGTAAAATCCAGTCTTCCTCCCGTTCTCTCCCTGCCTGCTTAAGGAGTACATTGAGTTTAGGAAGGAACGCGCCAAGATGTTGATCTCACGGCAGAACCAGCTTCTGCTGGAGTTCAGCTTCTGGAACGAGCCTCTGCCCCGCCCCGGGCCCTGCATCTACGAGATGCGCAGCTATAAACTAAAGGTAACTCCGGGGAACGCGCTTTGCACACCAATGATTGGGAAATGTTTGTTAGCGCTGCATTAGTCATCATCGCATGGAGAACCAGGGGGCCCTCGTAGCACCGAGCTCTGCCCACGTCCGGCAGAGCTGAGGACCAGAGGGGTCCGGGGGAAGTGTGTGTGTGTGTGTGTGTGTGTGTGTGTGTGTGTGTGTGTGTGTGTGTGTGTGTGTGTGTGTGTGTGTGTGTGTGTGTGTGTGTGTGTGTGTGTGTGTGTGTGTGTGTGTGTGTGTGTGTGTGTGTGTGTGTGTGTGTGTGTGTGGTGTGTGTGTGTGTGTGTGTGTGTGTGTGTGTGTGTGTGTGTGTGTGTGTGTGTGTGTGTGTGTGTGTGAGATTCCCTCTAGCGAACAAACACTGGTGTTTCATAGGATATGTTCTCTCTTGCTCGTCCGTCTTCACAGAGCTTTATACAGTATGTCCTCTTCTCATCTCATCTTTAATTCATCTATTCATCTATCAATACATTTAGATTTCATTTGGAGTTAATTTAGTTATATTTTGTTTACACTAGTTTTGTTTAGTTAGTTGTTGTTATTTAGCTTTTAGGTATTAGTATATTTTTGTGTGCATTTATTCCCCCTGTGTCAACTGTTGCACCTTAATTTCCCTCGGGATAAATAAAGTTATCTTGAATCTTGAATCCGTCTTGTTTTACCTCAGCCAGGGACCATGATCGAATGGGGCAACCACTGGTATGTAACCACATCCTACGGTGTTCTTAACAGAGTGTTGTTCAGCTAATGCAGTAGAAAGGCACAAACAAATATAGAAATGAGTGTTTCATGACCAGAGAACAACACTTGGAACAACATCCCTAGAGCTGGCTAAAGACAAACCAATTTTCAAAACTGAAGGCTCGTAAAATGGAGGGGAATTGATTGTTGTTGATTTCCATATACACATTGTTATAATGATAATGATAATGATTATCATTATCATTGTTATGATACTAACCTGGCTGAAAACCAGCTAATTGTTCCTTTTAAGCGAACGTTTCACAACCGTTTGAGTGTCCTGTACCCTACAGAGCCCCTCATCCACACCAAACCACACCTCTTTGATATTTAACTATTACCATCTACCGTCATTGATAATATTTAAGTGGCAGAGAGGCATTTTAAATGTATGAAGATGACTGCATACTTATATTTCTGGTCTTAACTTACGGTATATAATGAACACATTCCACAAATGTATATTATTTTTTGACGTCTATCTAAACATGTAGACATGTTTGGCCCTGGTCACCAGCCTGGCGACCAGCCTGGCGACCAGCCTGGCGACCAGCCTGGCGACCAGCCTGGCCACCTGGCGGCCAGGTGAGTAAGGCCTGGTGCTCTGCGTGTGTCTGTACAGGGCGAGGGCCATCAAACACAGACAGGAGAACAACGAGGCGGTCGGGGGGTTCTTCACCCAGATGGGAGACCTCTACGTGGTTCACCATCTGTGGGGTGAGTGGAGAGCAGCAGGACGCAAAGTACATTAGGAGGATGATAATAATGCAATAAATATTGGAGAGAGAGAGAGAGACAACTAACTAACATGTTGATTCAACATTTCCAGCGTACAAAGACCTCCAGTCCCGTGAGGAAACAAGGAACTGTGCTTGGCTGAAGGAAGGATGGGACTCCACTGTGTATTACACTGGTAGGACACACACACACAACTACAGTTCAACATTTGACCAATCAGCTTCTTGCTGAGCCTCCATACCAATGTGAGGCCTCTGCAACACGATCCCACAGCCAGCAGCGGCGGCTAGCATGGGACCCAGGCAGTAAACACTATGGCTGCCTCTACACTAGGGCCTGGGAAAGAATATTATTATATTTGATGGTCTTTGAATGGTGCCGTGACATGAAGATATAGTTTAATCTAAATCTGGAGGATTGACTCCTCCTTTATTGGTCACATACATGTAAACACACAGTGAAATGTGTTTCTCTGCATTTAACCCATCCTAGTTTTAGGAGCATTGGGCAGCTATTTTTATATACAGGGCCTGGGGAGCAGAGCAGGGGTCTGGTGCCTTGCTCAAGGGCACCGGGGGGGGGGGGGGCTTGAACCGGCGATTCTTCCAATTCCCAACAGACTGATCTATCCTGCCGAGGATGAGAAGATATGCTCTTTCAATGATCAAACATGAGGTGTGAAACGTCAGGGAGAAAGGAAAAATAGTTTTGTCATGATTCAAGATTGTTCCAGTACGATGGAATGCGGAATATTCCCTCCTGCAGTTCTCTATACTATATAGATTTTCAGAAGTTTCTAAAATACTGTACACATTAAAAAGAACAATAAGGGGACTGATAGATGATATGTACTGATAGATGATATGTGTTGAATCAAGCATCATGAGTACAGTGCATTAACTGTAATAAGTCCAGTAAATAAGCATGACAGTGTAATGTAATATGGATGACACTGTTCTGATAGTGGCAGCACTCCTAGCGGTTCAGTAGGTCACTGCCTGTGGATGGAAACTGACCTTGAACCTGGTAGTCCTGGTACTGATGCTATAGTGTCTAGACACTATAGCTAGAGTGGTCACATCACAACCTGAAGGTTGCTGGTTCCATCCCCCGGCTCCTCCTTCTAGCAAAAGCTGTGGAGGTGTCCTTGAGCAAGACCCCCTAACCCTAACTGCTCCTGACCTGCTGGCTGTCTCCTTGATGGCTGACTCCGCCGTCGGTGGTTGAATGTGTGTATGAATGGGTGAATGTGAGGCATGACTTGTAAAGCGCTTTGAGTAAAAGGGCTATATAAAAGCAGTCAATTACCATTATAGTCCGATACCATACACTACATTACCATGTACCATGTACGTGACGACGCTCAGTCAGACTGTTCAGAACGGTATGTTGAATGCATAAGCAAATCAAGCAGAACCGAATCTATCTAAATGGTTCAGTAGTAGATGGTGAACATCATGTCTTTTCTTCATTGGTATTAAGGGTAGGAGTATCCGGTTCCGTTGCGTCGATGTTATCTACAATAGCGTTGGTGATGGTTGACCCTCCTCTGTTCCTTGTCGTTTCTGTCTCTTCTGCCGTAGTGCCCTTGATCAGAAGCATGGAGTCCAGGATCATGATACCCACCCAGAGTTCGCCTCTGCAGTGAGCGGCTGGAACAAGACGGCTTTATTTCATTGGCACTTGGCCTGTTCATCTGTAACGTTGACAACGCAGCAGCGTCAAATGGACTCTAGCTCACTAGGCCTCAATCACAATGGATAGGATGGGATACACATGCGTACGGTGGAGAAAAATGAAAGAATGTGTTATGATTATGAAACTATTCAAATGCATTTCTAGTAAGGTTTCGATGACTGGCAGCTGATGGAACGCTGATCGATAATACCATACTTTTATTTTAATAAAAAAATGCATTGAAATTGCTTCTAGGATGTCATGATCGTATTCTGTTCCTTTTTTCCAATCTTGGAGCTATTTTTTAGTCTAATTATAGATGGCTGTATGAAACTGTTCTCCTCACGGGCGAACGCCTGTAACGGGATGCTCCAAATTAGCGTTATTGGTGAGCGAGAGGGCGGGACTTTCGGTTAGAGCGATATCCGATTGCGTTACATATTTGGGTTCAAATTATCACCAAAAAGCAGACAAACAACTATGTATGTATTTTTCTTGTTTGTATTGTTTTCTCATTTATTTCGCTGTGGTCACCGTCACTGGTGTACATATAGCTCATAGTAAGTGGGACCGGATATTACTTTGCGGTAGACCAGGATAACGCTTCGGTCCGCCACCCTCTCCGCCGAGATCTACACGCCATCGACGGCGGGAGCTGCAGCTTTAAGAAGGCGTGTGTTGTTGTCTCTGGGGTTGTATGTTATTTGAATAGGCTCTCTAGTGTAGTTGAGTGCGATTGGAGTCGGATTGCGTCGGGTGTTTTGTTTTTTTCCTCCCATTTATCCGACTCTGGCGCAAAAACACCCGCACAGTCGGAACACTTGTTCACACTGTTCGGGACTATCGTGGGTCCGGTACCAGCAGCACTGACCCGTCCCAGCACCGCCCTGCAGCCCGGCCAGCACCGCCCTGCAGCCCGGCCGGCACCACCCGGGTGGCTGACGAGATCCAAGATCCTCGTCCTCGAACCCGAAAAAACATGGACCTGCACATACTGGACCACCGACTGCGGGTTACAAGCATATCCAAGAACGGCCTGGTCAACTACACACACCCGCTGATCAAATTGATATTCCTGCGGAACAGAACGCGGTGAGGTGCTTTGGTTTGGGGTCTGAGGGGGTTGGGTGCTATTGCACCGACATGCTAATCCAGTTCATTCAAAGGATGCGTGACATTGAATAATTGCATGCATATGTGTATGTCCGATGCTGCCTGTGTAATGATGTCATTTGTATTTAGCTGCATGCATATGTGTATGTCCGATGCTGCCTGTGTAATGATGTCATTTGTATTTAGCTGTTAATGTCGGAATTATTAATGCGTTCAAGATAATATTTAAGCCCAGTAAATGTCATCTATTTAAGAGGAGATGCACCTAAACGTCCCTTTTAATAAGGAACCAAACACACCCCCAGCCACGACGTGTATTCATCCGATGAGATGTCTCAGTTCACTATGCACTTCAGTGTCCCGTCCGAGCCTCGTCCACTCTGCTCAAGCCAATGTGGCAATATTTAGTTGTCTGTTAATCCTCGGATATCCTCTTGATTGTTATGGCTGGTTGTCCTACATATATGCAAGGAGGATGTTCGAGAGAGAGAGAGAGAGGCTCAACCTTTGGGGTCAAGCAGCCCAACCTGGCCTCTAGACGATGGAGGCGAGGAGGTCTTAAGTGTGGGTGCATGATCCATTAGTCTTCCATCACAACAACAACCATAAGCTTGTGGCAGCAGAGCCAGGCTTGAGGCTTGAGTCAAGTGAAGACATGCCGTGGTTCCACGTGTAACGATGCACTCTTAAGGGTTCAGTCACCGTCTGTCTTGTTCCTTACTCTCGTCACTTTGTGAAGCCCTAAGACTGTTTCACTTCTCATTGAACGAGACACTAGAGCCACTTCTACACGTCACCGGATCGGTAACCTGTTTTCATTCATACCGGACTCATCCTCATCCGTGACGTTGGTTCCACACCTTTCCGTGAGTCGTCATCGTGAGTCAGTAGTCCACAAGGTTTCTGTAGCTCCATGGGGATAACAACCAGCCGCCACAGTGGGCCCATCGGTCCCCAGGCCCGTCAAACCAGCAGCTCTTTGTTTGGTAACCCCGAATCCCTTACAAGTCTCTACATTACATCACATTCCAGTCATTTAGCAGACGCTTTTATCCAAAGTGACTTACTTAATAGTGTTTCAACAAAGGTAAGGTAAGAGAACAACTCGTCACCAGAAGTCAAAAGTGCATTTAATTCTCCAATGACTGAACCAGTGCTCAGGTAGAAGGACAATAAGTTCAGGTAAAAGTACAGTAAGGTAAAAGTACAAAAAGTTGGCAAACAATATAGAACAATATCTACCTAACAATCTACTTAGATAATGGACTTAGTGCTATGAGAAAGGATCCAGCTACACACCGCTGCTGCTCCTTGACTGAAACATCAACACGGTGGAGGTGAGGCGTGGGAGGCGGTGAGCTGAAGGCCCTCAGTGTTCCTATCCTACCAGGGGGGATAGCAGATATACAGGAGGAAAATACATCTTTAATCTGGACAGAACTGGACTGTGTGTGCGCACACAAACACACAATCTCAGCATGTGGATGTCACACCAAGACCTAAAAGACTCACACACAAGAAAAACAAGAACAACCACAATGTTGTGAAGCTCTCCTCTGGTCTCCTTCCTGGGCTGGAGGAGGGGGGAGGCCCCTGCAATAACAAGCAGTGTGTTGCACGCTAAAAGTCCCCCTATTGTCCCCAGTGTGGAGGAGGACTGTGGGAGAACGTGCAGAAAGACAGCCCTCCTATAGATGTCCTCGTAGTGGAACCTCTACCCCCCCATCCCCATCCTATCCTCCTATACGCCCTAACTCAATGGATGTGTGTCGGCAAATTTTAGGTTGTTATTTTTCTTCAAACAACATCAGTGCTCATACTTATCGTGTTTCCTCAGCTGCCGAAATCTCCTCAGTGGCGCTTCCCGTACCACCGTGTGTGTGTGTGTGTGTGTGTGTGTGTGTGTGTGTGTGTGTGTGTGTGTGTGTGTGTGTGTGTGTGTGTGTGTGTGTGTGTGTGTGTGTGTGTGTGTGTGTGTGTGTGTGTGTGTGTGTGTGTGTGTGTGTGTGTGTGTGTGTGTGTGTGTGTGTGTGTGTGTGTGTGTGTGTGTGTGTGTGTGTGTGTGTGTGTGTGTGTGTGTGTGTGTGTGTGTGGGTGGGTGGGTGGTTCTTAACACACAATCTCCGCGGGCCGAGGGTGTTGGATCTGTGGTTGTAGCCCCTCCTCCCCCTACTGCATCTTCATCGTCACCATCATCACGCTTGGTATTTTTATTTGCACTGCGTGATTTATTAATTTTTTCCCCTGGGAACGCCTGGGAGGTTTGTTGCACACACACACACACACACACACACACACACACACACACACACACACACACACACACACACACACACACACACACACACACACACACACACACACACACACGCCCCCCCCACCTGGCAGGAAACTCAGTGCTGGAGGTGAAGGTGAAGCCTCAACAGGAAGTGGGAAGTGGGCTGATCGCTACACAAGGGGCAGCTGCTGGCCTTGCTAGGTGGAGTTAGAGTGTGTGTGTGTGTGTGTTCATCGTATAATCTTGCGGTGGGGTTAATTTCCGCTGACTCTGCAGGTTGGCCGGAGCTGTGCTCTGCAGGCTCCAGAGTAGTGCTACTGAATGGAGCATGAAGGCAGAAAGCCGTTTGGGGGCCCATCGGAGAGTCGTATCACTTTGTAATCACTTTACTGTAATTGGCCTTTAGTGAGAAGGATTAGGAGAAGAACCCAGAACACATAATTAATGGCAGATGGTTCCTTCCGTAGTTATAACGGTTGATCAGTGAAGATCCTCACCTACTGTGTAATATACACAAGTTGCTTTTATACGGAAATATGAATCATGACTAGAATACGTAACACGCCGGTACTGAGCAACGCAAACGCGTCCGTAGTGAACTGAGTAGCATGGAGATGTGTGCGGTTGACGTTTTATTAACGTGTAAACGACCGTGTCCACGTTCTCTCAAGCCGATATCCCATCGTAATGCGGCGCTTGTTTTGAAAAAAACCCAAAAAAGGTATAAGGGTGAATCACTACGACCCAAACCCCGGGGACCGTAACGTGGCCCCTGGGGGCCCCTCTGATCGTAACGTGGACCCTGGGGACTCCTCTGACGGTAACGTGGCCCCTGGGGCCCCTCTGACCGTAACGTGGCCCCTGGGGATTCCTCTGACCGTAACGTGGCCCCTGGGGGCCCCTCTGATCGTAACGTGGACCCTGGGGACTCCTCTGACGGTAACGTGGCCCCTGGGGCCCCTCTGACCGTAACGTGGCCCTCTGACCGTAACGTGGCCCCTGGGGGGCCCCTCTGCGCTCTCTGAGGCTGGTAGGGGAGCCTCCACCTGACCTGGTTTTATGGATGTCAGGTGTGTTCCTATCGTTTCTTCATGAGAATGACGGAGGAACCGTCTGCTCCCGCCTCATTCGCTGTTCGTTATGTTAATGTTTTGGTGTGTTACTAGATTAGGTTAGATTAGATTGTAATGTATTGTCAGTGTACAGCAAGTACAGTACAGCAAAAATAATTTGGCATCTAACCAGAGTGCAAATGTTGAAGTAAAGTGCCTGGTCATATATACTGTACAGTGGTTAAAAGAAAAGGAAGACTATTCTGTGTGAACAGACTTAGAATGATTAGGTATATTATAGAATGATTAGGTATATTATAGAATGATTAGGTATATTATAGAATGATTAGGTATATTATATATATTATTTGCGAGGGTAACCGGTCAGACGCTGGGCGTGGCGATGTGAATGCTCCGCCATCTTGGTCACACAATCTTAGTTATGTTGTTTGTTTTTTGTCCTCCATATTTGCGAGTGTCATTCAAAGTCCCGCAAAATCGCCGTAATGAAAGCCGGATTGAAGCGGTCTGCGGTTGTCCCAAGCTGACCGAGTGTGTTTACGCGGGTGTGTGTGTGTGTGCGGACACCGTTGCTCCCTGGACCCCGGGGCCGTTCCCACGGGCCCCTTTTTGTGTGGTTCTGAGCCCCTCGGTGTCCCTCCACAAAAGGCTCATTGAAAGGAACCGTCCAGAGCTGACAGAACCCTGGCCCGGTGCCAGATGTGGTGCCACCACCACAAACAGCTTTTTGTTTCAATGAGATATGGTGTGCAGACAGAGCACACACACACACACACACACACACACACACACACACACACACACACACACACACACACACACACACACACACACACACACACACACACACACACACACACACACACACACACACACACACACACACGTAATGCCATGTAAAAAGGATAAATATTGTGATATTCACACAGTAATACGGTTGATTTAAGTTGAGTTTTGTCTCGACGCGAACGACCGTCGCCTGTTTGCGCGACATCGCTGCGGGTTGAGGCCACACACACACACACACACACACACACACACACACACACACACACACACACACACACACACACACACACACACACACACACACACACACACACACACACACACACACACACACACACACACACACACACACACACACACACACTTCGCCATGGGGATCCATGTGTGTTTGTATTGACTCGTGTTTCATGGCGATTGTTTTCCCCCCCCCCCCCCCCCCCACGCAGATGCAAGTTCTTCAGTTTGACCGAGACTCCAGAAAACTACACGGTGGTCCTAGATGAGGAGGGGTTCAAAGGTAAGGACACACACACACACACACACACACACACACACACACACACACACACACACACACACACACACACACACACACACACACACACACACACACACACACACACACACACACACACACACACACACACACACTGTATTTGTGACCAGTATCAAAACATGACAAGTCTGCCCCAAGGCTCCTTCCTTCCTTCCTTCCTTCCTTCTTGCTCTCTTGTTTCGAGGCCTTCAGAAGGCAGAATGTAGGTTCAGACAGCTGTAGGGTCTAAAAGAGGTTTGGATCCTGTTCATTGGTCACACACACACACACACACACAGTTTAATGAGTTTCTCTGCACTTAACCCATCCTTATATTGGGAGCGGTGGGCACCTTTTGTATATCCAGCTGCCCGGGGAGCGGTGGTGTAGGGGGTCTGGTGCCTTGCTCATGGGCACCTCGACAGTGCCTAGGTGTTTCGGGGACTTTAACCAGCGACCTTCCGGTTCCCAAGCCCCAAGTCCCAGCAGACTGAGCTACTGCCGCCCCCTACTCGGACCCTGTGCTCCCTGACACACACGTGAGGAGAAAGGGCCGTCTTCTGTCCACTATTCTCATCTGGGGAGAACAGCAACTCGACTAGTCCTGTACCCGGAGGATTCCACATGATGATGACGATGATGTGTGATGTGTGCATCGAGCTATTACAAATAATGTATAGGCAATCAGCGAAAACCTGTTTGGTCCCCTTTTCTTCTCAGGGTTTCCCGTGTGGTTTTGATGTTGACGGTAGCCGTAGCAACCCGTCTCAACGGCAGGAGGTCGGACATGTAGCATGAAGCTTGGCTTCAGGCCTACAACGCTCTGAACTCTGTATGTGGGAGACTTCCCTGCTTCTGGGGGTAGTTTGTTTTGCGTGTTGTCCAGTGAAATAGGTGTGTGTGTGTGTGTGTGTGTGTGTGTGTGTGTGTGTGTGTGTGTGTGTGTGTGTGTGTGTGTGTGTGTGTGTGTGTGTGTGTGTGTGTGTGTGTGTGTGTGTGTGTGTGTGTGTGTGTGTGTGTGTGTGTGTGTGTGTGTGTGTGTGTGTGTGTGTGTGTGTGTGTGTGTGTGTGTGTGTGTGTGTGTGTGTGTGTGTGTGTGTGTGTGTGACAGCCAGCCACGCAGAACAGGAGCTAAATAAATAGACCCTTTTGGCTGCACGGTGAACCTGTGAATGTTGACCACTTGCATGAAAGATGTTTTCTTTCTTTGTTATTTAGGGATTGAATCTGGAGGAGGATTCAATCTTCTTTCTTGGTCACATACATGTACACACAGTGACATGAGTTTCTCTGCATTTTACCCATCCTAGTATTCGGAGCAGTGGGCAGCTATTGTATATACAGCTGCCTGGAGAACAGTGTAGGGGTCTGGCGCCTTGTGCCCAGCTGTTTCGGGGACTTGAACCGGCGACCTTCCGATTCCCAAGCCAAGTCCCAACA
Organism: Muraenolepis orangiensis; assembly: GCA_027704905.1. Lineage (NCBI taxonomy): Eukaryota > Metazoa > Chordata > Actinopteri > Gadiformes > Muraenolepididae > Muraenolepis > Muraenolepis orangiensis. The sequence goes on from CM051017.1 coordinate 2,529,015, forward strand.
GACTGAGCTTAACATAATTGAGACCCACATTATAAGAGATGATGATGATGATAATGATGTGGCATTGGAACGCCTTGTAGCTGCTCACAACAATTGTTGCTGGCCTCGCCTTGTTTTGATTTAATTGTGTTTTAATTGAGTCCCATGGTTGTCATTTTGATTAAATTGTGTTTTGATTGAGTTTGATTAAAGAAAAACACAATTTAATGAAAAAGAAAGTGGGCCGTTTCTCTTCAGGTAGCTAGAAAACCAGGGTAACTAGTACAACCAGGGTAACTAGTACAACCAGGGGAACTAGTACAACCAGGATAACTAGTACAACCAGGATAACTAGTACAACCAGGATAACTAGTCCAACCAGGATAACTAGTCCAACCAGGATAACTAGTCCAACCAGTGGAACTAGTACAACCAGTGGAACTAGTACAACCAGGGGAACTAGCACAACCAGGGGAACTAGTACAACCAGGGTAATCAGACCAAGTGGAGTCATTTGATTGACCTTTTATACAACACAGACAATCGAGTGAAGTCGCTCTAATTTAGGATGAAAGACAGGAGGTTATTTTTTCGCCCCGGTTTGTTTGTCTGTTAACTCCAAAAGTTATGGAAAACAATTGGTATTTAGATTACTTTTGGGCTAAGGAACAGTTGAGTCAATTTTGGGCAAGATCTGGATCCTACTCTGGATCCAGGGGACTTTTTGGTGTGGCGGAGGTAGGCCCTCTAGTGTTTAATGTCACGTTGGATGTCACTGTTGCCGTAACAAGTATTGTATTCAGGTTGTTCCGATATAAGACCCTTTGACCTTTAACTCCCAGAGCTCCAGCCCTCAGAGCACCTCCAGGTGGAGGGCTCTATCTGGCTGCCACTCAACGTGGTCTCCAACGGCAACGTGTCCAGCAGCTCCCAGGCGGTGGGCGTGACCAAGATCGCCAAGTCAGTCATCGCCCCATTGGCCGAGCAGCACGTGTCAGTCTTCATGCTCTCCACCTATCAGACAGACTTTATATTAGTAAGTGTGTGTGTGTGTGTCAAAATTAGTGAGTGAGGCCTACACTATCTGCATGGGACTTGAAAATATACATTTAAAGAACACAAAAATAACTGTCTGTCATAGTGGTGTATTATATATTAATGTAAATGATATATGATCATATTGCCATAACTTGACGATGTACAAATTCGCTGTGCTTTGCCCGCTTATACCCTTCAAACATGTGAGCTATTAAGGCAATCATTGGAAAACTTGCAAGCCCTGAAAGTTAGTTTAGAGTAGACTGCACTGTCTGCATATATACTAGACAGGTGGGTGTCTGCTCGTTAATCATTGTCATGCATAGTTCTAAACGCATGATGTTGGTTTTAGACTTTTAGAACATGTAAAGACATTCACTCAACACACAGTATGTGTCCATGTATTGTGGTCAGCTGTGTGTGTCTATGTGTGTCCTCAGGTGCGAGAGAAGGACCTGGCAGTGGTGGTCTCCACACTGAAGGAGGAGTTCAACATCTTCAGAGAAGTGGCGGGAGAATCTGTCCCCGAGCATGGCCAGGACGCACACAACGGCCTCCACAAGAACGGCAAAGAAGGTACAGATCTATGGTACAGATCTAGCTATAGTACAGTTCTATGGTACAGACCTATGGTACAGTTAGATCTATAGTACCGTTCTATGGAACTGATCTATCTATGGTACAGTTCTATGGTACAGTTCTATCTATGGTACAGTTATATGGTACAGTTCTATCTATGGTACAGTTATATGGTACAGATCTATGGTACAGTTCTATCTATGGTACAGTTCTATCTACAGTACAGTTCTATGGTACAGATCTGTGGTACAGCTCTCTCTATGGTAGATATATGGTAATAACCTTTAATTCATAAATCCATAACCGTTTATTAATTAATATGAAGAACATCATAAGCTGTTATTCATTTGTGTCGTCTTCTCACAGTCTTTTCAAATAGCCACTGGTATTTTATGATTTAGAATTAGATTTGAAGGTTTAACTGTAGTAAAATAATGTAAACATGATGTTGTTTAGCTGCTCACACTTTCCCCAGCCGAAAAGTAACTGCAAGCATAAATGTCTTTCCACAAAACAATATCACCACACATGAATTCCTATGTTTTAAGACTGTGACTGTTAATTCTCAGCCATCCAGTGCACCGTCCACCCGGTGCTCATCCCTCAGAACCAGTTCTGTGTCATGTCCCTGGACCCCGAGACGCTCCCCTCCATCGCCACCACCCTCATCGACGTGCTGTTCTACTCCAACAGGTCAGGGTTCACTTCTTCTATTTAAGACAATGCCGCAATACCGACATACGCCACTGAGTGGCAGCACATGTGATGAAGTGGAATTATAAAGTTACCGTAGTCTCTTGACAAACTGAATCAGAGTCAGATCAGAAAGCCTTTTGTTGTCACAACCAAAGTGTCTTGCAATCCTCTCGGTCATCCTTCAAACAGCAATTGAAAAATATGCATAAAAAAATATATACAAATGAATAAATAAACAATTGACATATACAATTGGATATATACATATTGCGGTAGCCCTGTATGTGTACAGTAGTGCAAATTAAGAATGTAATCGATGGATCTACCCCGTCTTTGTAGCGGTGGGAAAAACAAATACCGTGGCAAATTATTTAGTTTGCAAAGCTTCATTGGCTTGAGTAGCTTCCTAACTACTTGTGTGTGTGTGTGTGTAATGTGTGTTAGGATCAGGGGCCTTCATCAGATAGTTATCTGTGGATAAAGGTCTAAACTGTGAAGTTGAATTTTAACATAACTTGATTCGCGACACACACAATCCTTAGGTTTCTTATTATTGTTCTGTATAACTTTATTCATTTATGTTGCAGTCTTGATTTGATCGTTTCACATCAGTTACAGTGTATACACATTGACATATTCCATTGAACAGCTCCGTTTCTGGACTGGTGTAAAGTCAAACCGTACGAGTATATATTCTTATAGCGTTCAAAATGGCATGTAGATGACGCACGGCCGCTTGCGGAAACTCAAGAGTGCCGTCCACCCTCCCTTCCCTCTCGCTGTCCTGCTGTAGTCCCAAGGAGGACGTGACTCCCGCCGCCGCGCCCGTCCAGGAACTGGACCGCATCAAGTTCTTCTCCTTCTCTCTCATCGAGGGCTACATCTCCCTGGTGATGGACACCGAGGCTCAGAGGCGGTAAGTCAGCTCTCCCTCTCTCTCTCTCTCTCTCTCTCTCTCTCTTTCTCTCCCTCTTTCTTTCTCTCTTTCTCTCTTTCTCTCTCTCTTTTTCTCTCTCTCAGATTTAAAGGATCTTGTTGGCATTGTAAACTTAAGCCACTTACATTGCCAAAGCACAAAAAGTTAAATGAAATACAACACGACAACATACAAAATAATAACCGTACAAAATGTTACATATAACTGTCTCGGTCACTCCATCACTCACCTACATTGTGTCAACAGTTAAGCGACCGTGAACCAGACTAGTGTTACCTACAGACCACATACGGCGTCTTGGCTTGACAATGCAATGTGTGCGTGGTGTACATACCGTTGGCATGCGTTGGGGTGTTTTTAAGAAGCCAAAGTGTTTGTGTTCCAGGTTCCCCGCTGACCTGCTGTTCACCAGCTCCTCGGGGGAGCTCTGGAGGATGGTGCGCATTGGAGGCCAGCCTCTGGGCTTCGGTGAGGCATCCCTCGGACCGTAGACATGGACGTATATACACAGACGTATATACACGGACGTATATACACGGACGTATGTACACGGACGTATGTACACGGACGTATGTACACGGACGTACGTACATGGACGTATACACACGGACATATATACATGGACATACAGTATATACACGGACGTATATACACGGACGTTTATACACAGACGTATATACACGGACGTATATACACGGACGTATATACACGGACGTATATATACGACGTATATATACGGACGTATATACAGACTTATATACACGGACGTATATACACGGACGTATGTACACGGACGTATGTACACGGACGTATGTACACGGACGTACGTACATGGACGTATATACATGGACATATATACATGGACATACAGTATATACACAGACTTATATACACGGATGTATATACATGGACGTATATACGTGGACATATAGTATATACATAGACACAAATTGACATAGGTACATGGACATACATACACAAATGAGTATATTCATGACACATGTACCTAGATATTTATACAATTATACAATTACACAGACGTATATACATGGACATATGTACATAGACATATATTCATAGACACATGACATGGACATATATACATGGACATATGTACATAGATATATATATATAGACTAATCACATAGACGTATATACATGGACATATGTACATAGACATATTGTATATACATACACATATACAAATTAAATAGATGTACAGTATATACATAGACATATATACATATGCTTGTATACATATAAAGACACATTTCATAGGCTTATGTTACTGTACATAGACACATTTATTCATAGATTTATATATACACACAGTCGCAGTCTATGTATATGTGTACTGTATGTATACAAGTCTATGGACCTATAGACATAGACGTATATACTGTACATACATATATATATATATATACATACATAGACTTATATACATAGACATATTGGAGCTCAGACCACCAAACATTACACAGTGCCATCGCTCATTTGAAAATACATCCCACGTGTCACCACCAGGGGGCGCTAGGGCTTCCAGCTGCACTGCCACACATCCACCACACATCAGACGTCTCTTGTCGAAGCCCACGTGTTCAAATCAGCCTACACTCGGTTCAACACCATGTGTCGTGTTCCCACTGGCTCTCCTTCTAACTATCTTTATGGGTTTCTACTGTGGGTCTTTTACTGCCCTTTTTTACTTTTACTATCTTATAGAAATATTGTTATTATTACACAGCACAAATCAATATTATAAATATAAATTATAATTAATATGATGATGATAATTATTCTTAGTCTTGTAATTATTATTATTATTAGTATTATTTATATACTGTTGCTTAAGGAGTGATCCTCTAATTGTGTGCTCTAATTGGATATGGGCTGTTCTCCCCTCTGATTGGCGGGGCTCCAGACGAGTGTGGCATCGTGGCTCAGATCTCCCGCCCTCTGGCGGACAGCGACATCTCCGCCTACTACATCAGCACCTTCAGCTTCGACCACGCGCTGGTGAGTCGTGGGTCTCCCCACCTGCCGCTCCTCAGAGGCGGGGATGCGCTTGTCGTCGGTGTCCCGTCGTCGTAACGTCGACTGGACAGAAACTAAAAACACTTGTATACATGGACACATATACATAGACAAATGAAATGGAGGTATATACATGGACATGCTCTCAGGGTGTGTTTGTTGTAGGGCTCCCCCTGTAAACACCCCCCCCCCCCCCCCTTGAGTTCAGTTTCAATAAGCGGAGGACAGTCGCATGTGTGTCGCATCAACGCTTAATCGGCAGGTGACCGACGGGGTAAACATAGCAGGCCTATCACGGGTTGTGCATGCATGCAGTGCAGCTCAGAGCACAGGTGGTGCATGCATGCAGTAGCACAGGTGGTGCATGCATGCAGTAGCACAGGTGTAACCTCTAGAGGGAGTCGTCTGATTCAAACCAAAGCAATCAACAGTATAAGTGGTGTTAGGGTTTTGGTTCTCTTTTAAAATAAATGCAGGAATAGTCACAAATTAAATGAATATAATAATCATAATCATAATAATACAGTGGGGGTTTAAGCATGACATTTATAGTGGGCCTGGTTAACTTGAAGTATGTAATAGTTTTTTACTGTCTTTCACTTTTCCTGTGGCGAGCGGTAATCGGTGAGTGACCTATTCCGTGTGTCTTCAGCATCTGTTGCTAAGCAGCAGAATAACAACACAGAACACATAGAGAGAGACACACAGACCTGTGCTCCCCTCGGCCCCATGTCCCCATGCCCCCATGCCCACTATTGTAAATGGCTTTGGATAAAAGCGTCTGCTAAATGACTAGTGTAGTGTAGTGTAATTCAGATTCAGATTACTTTATTAATCCCGAGGGAAATTAAGGTGCAACAGTTGACACAGGGGGAATAAATGCACACACAAAATACTAATACCTAAGCTAAAAAACAAAACAACAACTAACTAAATAAAAACTATTATAAACAAAAATATAGTTAAAATAATTCTAAATGAAATCTAAATTTACAGTATTATTACAGTAATACGTAGGTATATACAATACACAACAATACGTATAGTGCAAATTGGCAGTAATAATATATTAATAAATAACTCAACTGAAAAGTGACATGTGAAAAGTGAAAAGTGAATTAGGATTTGAAATAGAATATACAGTGCTAAGTTACAATGAGATGATTTACAGTGCGTTGACCAATGTAATGTCATCTGTGGCTTGTGCATCGGTCCTCCACCCCGGCAGAATCTCGTGTGGGAACGTCGCAACAACAAACAAAACAAAAGGCAAATGTACTCCCCGAGTTGCACCATCATGGCGGTCATGACCGCTTTGTTCATTATACCATCATCGCTTCGCTGTTTTTCATTTGAAGAAAGGCGGTGTGTCTTACACGACAGTACAATGGAATGCTTACTCACCATTCACTCCCGCAGAATGAATTGTTTACAACAATAACAGTAGAAGTGGGCGTCATAGCTCAGGATCTCCCGGCTCCTCCTAGCGAAAAACTGTTGTGACCTTGACCTGCTGTGTCCCGACCTGCTGGCTGTCTCCTTGATGGCTGACTCCGCCGTCGGTGGTTGAACGTGTGTATGACTGGGTGAATGTGAGGCATGACTTGTAAAGCGCTTTGGATAAAAGCGCTATATAAAAGGCAGTCCATTTACCATTAGAAGTTAGTAAAAGTCATAAAGTAGTACCGTAATAGTCGATGCGTGATACAAGCCACACATTCGCACGACATGCGCTGAAACACTTCGAAATGTACATCCGTCCATCGTCTACCGCTTGGTGTAGCAGCTCCTTATCTGCATGGCGATCCGTTCCCAGGGAGACGGCCCTGTGTCCACTCTGACATAAGGAGACGTGTACATTCTGTAAAACAGAATCCTCTTCAAACCGTGACTACAGTTATCCCATTAGTCACCAGACAGTGAGAGTTGGGCTGAGTTTGGCCCACCAGGAAGGAACATGTAGCACTACTGAGTTCAGCTGGGTTTTGCAATACTGTTATGGAATGACAAAATTAGTATTATTAACACAATGATGTCAATGGAAATTGAGACCGGAAACTGTGCATTCCTTTTATGGCCTCACCAAGTGTGCAATGACAATGCAATATATATATATATATATATATATATATATATATATATATATATATATATATATATATACAGTGCTGCTCGAAAGTATGTGAACCCCTTGAACAGTTAAGAGTTTTCTGTTGTTTTACCATGATTTTCCTATTTTATCATCACAAGTTTTACATATATGAAATGTCAGGTTTATGTTTAACAGTTCCATGTACTTTTTTAGAGGGAATTGTGTGAGTAGCCAAAGAAATACATGAAACATGGAATTAGTGGATGTGCAAAAGTAAGTGAACCCCCAGCTGTATTGGTAAAGTCAAGGAGGTAACAGATTCAGGTGAAACACTTTTGGGTGCTTAATTAGTCAATTAAGCAAACCAATCAAATGAGACATCATTAGGAAAAGGGTTGGACAACACAGATTAAAAGAGAGAGAAAAACAACCAAACGACTGCAGTGCCAGGGTGTACCCATACGAATCAACCATGCCAAGAGGAAAGGAGATACCCGAGGAAATCAAGAAAATGGTACTGACAGCCCATCAGTCTAGAGAAGGCTACAAGACAATCTCCAAACGATTCCAGCTCCATCCATCCACGGTGAGGCAAATAATTTACAAATGGAGGGCGTCCAAGATGACCGCATCTTTGCCTAGAAGTGGACGCCCATTAAAACTAACATCAAGAAGCACCCGTAGAATAATAAATCAGGTAAAGGACAACCCACACATCACCTCTAAAGAGTTGCAGAGCTCTCTGGCAGCGTCAGGTGTAAATGTACATGCGTCTACAATTAGACGAAAATTGAACCAACACGACATTCATGGGAGGGTTGCTAGAAGGAAGCCTCTGCTCTCCAAAAAGAACAAAGCTGCCCGTTTAAACTTTGCCAGAGAGAACTTGGACAAACCAGAGGCCTTCTGGAAGTCCATTCTCTGGACAGATGAGTCCAAAATAGAATTATTTGGTCATAATCGTAAGCGCTTTGTTTGGAGAAAAACCAACACAGCACATGAAGAAAAGAACCTCATCCCAACAGTGAAGCATGGTGGTGGAAATGTTAAGGTATGGGGCTGCTTCTCTGCTTCTGGACCTGGACAACTCCATATCATCCAGGGAAACATGAATTCTGAAGTGTATCAGCAAATTCTTGATAAGAATCTCCAGCCATCAGTCAGGAAGTTGAAACTGGGCCGTAAATGGGTTTTTCAACAAGACAACGACCCAAAACATACCAGCAAATCTACCAAGGAATGGTTCAGAAAAAAGAGGATTCGTACTCTGGATTGGCCAAGTCAAAGTCCGGACCTCAATCCAATTGAAATGTTGTGGCTAGACCTGAAGCGGGGGGTACATGCCAGATGTCCCTCCAACCTTTCTCAACTGGCTGAGTTCTGCAAGGAAGAGTGGGCAAAAATCCCCCACAGCAGATGCGAGAGACTGGTCAGTGGCTATAGAAAACGTTTGATTGCAGTAATGGCTGCAAAAGGAGGTGCCACACGCTATTAACCAAAAGGGTTCACATACTTTTGCACAAGTCATATTTTCAGTTTTTGTGGGAGAAACCACTTTTTTTGAATAAATAATGAAAATACATCATTTTTCTTTGTTTGTGTCCATTATTTGGAAAGTCCTGCTTTACAAATTGGTGTTTGGATATACATTTAATAAGGTTATTTTACATTTTTGTGCAATTACAATGACCATGTCTAGGGGGTTCACATACTTTCGAGCAGCACTGTATATATATATATATATATATATATATGTGTGTGTGTGTGTGTGTGTGTGTGTGTGTGTGTGTGTGTGTGTGTGTGTGTGTGTGTGTGTGTGTGTGTGTGTGTGTGTGTGTGTGTGTGTGTGTGTGTGTGTGTGTGTGTGTGTGTGTGTGTGTGTGTGTGTGTGTGTGTGTGTGTGTGTGTGTGTGTGTGTGTGTGTGTGTGTGTGTGTGTGTGTGTGTGTGTGTGTGTGTGTGTGTGTGTGTGTGTGGTAGGTACATGGAAATTAGCGATTTTAAATATACCATACCAAAACACCTTTTATGTTAATATTTGTGCTCACTATTTTTAGTATTGTGTTTGTCTGCTAGGTTTTTAACTTTGTAGCACTCTTGAGATTTAAAAATAAATATATATGCAATATTTAAAAAATCTATTATTATTATTATCAAGTAAAATATTTGGCTGCCATTGGCCCCATATTCCCGCTAAAGTGTCAGAAAGGAGGCGTGCGAGGCTTCGGAAATGATTGCATAACCACTTGCACACATCTGACCGCAGTTCCACCACGGGAAGTGGGATGTGGTTGTCGTTTTTTTGGCCTTAGCGTGACATTCTGAAGAATTATCCAAATTAGTTTTCTGTTTAACATCGCGGTATATCACAAATTGCATCCTTGCGATATATAGTGAGTCAGACGTTGTTTCATGCGTCAGAGAGGGGATGTCTTTTGAACGTCTGCATCACGATGTGCGCTGACTTGACGTTCTGCAGGAGAAGCGATACTGCATGCTGTCGTCGTTCAGGTCTTCTTCGGTAGCTCTCGGTGAAAGGAGACGCCGCCATGAGGCATTCGGATGAATTGAGGGCTTCTCCCCATGACCAGGACACAGGGCGATGAGTAATCCGGTGTATGGCAGAGTTTTGTCGTTGATTGAAAACGTAGCAGATTGTCCATGCTTCCGCTCCTGTGGGTCCTTAAGGCCCCGTCACACCATAACGTTCTGGTCAGCGTTTGAGGAAACGTTGGTAATCGTCCGTGGTCACTGGCATAGCGCCAGAAGAGCGCTGTGTGAACGCTGGTAATCGTCGGTGATCGGCGATTGGTCCGAAAATAAAGTTTTGAACATGCACAAAAGTTCTCATGGAGACCAGCGTTCTTTAACGTTAAACGCTGGAGAACGTTCGCGGAACATTCGCCGAACGTTGCACGTGTTCGGCTATTGTTAGTCAGTCGTTACCCTAGCGTTACTTGGTTGTTATTAATCGTTCACAATCTTTGCTTTGCAGACTCACTGGTACACATCCGACATTGTGTGCCTCTGTCCGGATGAGAGATGGAGTTTAGCAGTAGCCCCCCTCACACGCTTTTTTCCTCTTAGAAGAACTGTTAGGTGGTTGTCAGGGGGCGTGGCCAAGCCACGTACGCTTGTGGTGCACGCACACACCTGTCAGCAATTGCGTGGCTGATTGCTAATCCCCTCACCTGGGGTCTATAGACCCTGGCTCCCCGTTACCCCGGGGTTAGGTCGTACGTCATACTTTGTTCATGTTACATCGTACATTCTGGACGGAATCGCCACGCTGATGTCCCGGAGATCCAGATTATTTGCCTGTCCCGCGTTACTCTCCGGTCTATACGAGCGCCCCGGTCATTAGAATTACCTGTCTGGTACCTGTCGCTACTCGACCTCCCGGTACCCAGACTCCTCCCCCGTCCCGGACTACTCGCCAGTCTACTACCTGCCGGTACTCCGCGGATCGACCTCCCGGTACCCAGACCGCTGGACTGTCCCTGATCACTCTCTTGTGTTTGCTTGAAATAAAGCTCTGTTATAGCTCCACTGGGTCTTGGTCTGCGTCCCACCGAACAATCCACTCGTGACAAGAACAACTGAATCCACTGTGATTTCCCCGCGTTTTATACCCGTTTGAACACAGTGACACGTCAGCACACGCTAATCGTTTTCAGGGGTGTCTTACTTGGTCGCTGGTACACGCTCCTCATGCGTTAGTCACACGCCAGATGTACACGCTCACCCTAGAACGCTCGAAAATTGAATGATTAGAACGTTCATAGAACGCTGACCAGAACGTTATGGTGTGACGGGCCCTTACCAAGGTGGAAAGTGCCAGTGTCAATCAAACTCAAAGGTGTGTGTGTGTGTGTGTGTGTGTGTGTGTGTGTGTGTGTGTGTGTGTGTGTGTGTGTGTGTGTGTGTGTGTGTGTGTGTGTGTGTGTGTGTGTGTGTGTGTGTGTGTGTGTGTGTGTGTGTGGTGTGTGTGTGTGTGTGTGTGTGTGTGTGTGTGTGTGTGTGTGTGTGTGTGTGTGTGTGTGTGTGTGTGTGTGTGTGTGTGTGTGTGTGTGTGTTCAACCCTTCTGCAGTTTGTCTTAATCAACAAAAAAGATAATAAACCGGTTTTAAGCTTCCCCGTTGTGCCCTCCTCCAGGTTCCGGAGGAGGATATCGGGAGGGTGACCGAAATGCTCAGTCATCAGAGGAAAGATGCGGCCGCTAGCTGAGGGAAGTGGTCCCTGTCTGGGTCGTCCTCCTCGAGGGGACCAGCGCTTGTTCTCCGTGCCGATCGGCTCGCACTGCAATGCCAGCAGTATTCTGCACTTCACTCCCGACGTGTGTGTGTGTGTGTGTGTGTGTGTGTGTGTGTGTGTGTGTGTGTGTGTGTGTGTGTGTGTGTGTGTGTGTGTGTGTGTGTGTGGTGTGTGTGTGTGTGTGTGTGTGTGTGTGTGTGTGTGTGTGTGTGTGTGTGTGTGTGTGTGTGTGTGTGTGTGTGTGTGTGTGTGTGTGTGTGTGTGTGTGTGTGTGTGTGCGCGGATGAGTGCACAATCCAAGCGGAGTCACCAGGAGATGAAGGGAGGAGAGAATCCCCATGTTGTGTTGAAGAACTTACCTCTCCCACAACTCGTCTTGGTCTTCCACATTTGATACGTTATAACGTGTCTGTATGCTTAAACGTTAGTTCTTAGTGCCCCTCGGGCGTTTCTTTTAAAAGCGTATCGGTAGGTCATTGATGAATGCTAAGGTCAACCACCACACGGTCTTATTTTTTTGGTTTTGTTATTTGCACAGTAAAAAAAAAATGGTAGTACTCGGTAGCTAGCTAGTTTTCCTTTTTGTGTTTTGTACAATCTGAAGCAAAAACACCCAGTATTCCGTTTAGTGTTTTTGTGGCGCTGATGGCTCAATAAAGAAGTGTTACCAGGGAAACGGTGTGTTTCACAAACCCTTCAGAACCCCATGCGGTTTGCGTCTTCACCGCATGCTGCAATAACCTTTCTCCTGTCAAGTCAAGTTTATTGTCACTTCACAGTTTACACGTAGTACAAGTATAAAGCAGTGCTGTGAAAATCTTATGTGGGGGGAGGTGTGGGGTTCTGACTCAAAGACTTGCTCACTACATGCTTGAGTTAAAAATAAAAAAGAAGCTATATTTAATCACACCTCATCTCTTAATACTGAGAACCTTCAGTCATTGTGTCCGCTGTCTCTACAATTCGTTGATGTCAACTCATCCATTGTCGACCAGACTTGAGATTACAATACAAATATGCACATCGTTGCAGGGTCAATAATACAGACAAAATAAACTAGTTTAATTCATTTTTCACGGTGTAAGACATGTGGCAATGGGCTATATGCACTAAGCTGTGTGAAGGACTTCCGGCTTCAAATTAAACGAGTAAATCGCTTCCGGTATATTTGTTTACTTCCAACTAGCAAAGCTACAGCTCCTGAGGTTCTATTTCGCTATGAATTCCCATAAGAAAATGCGTTTTCAAAAAACAGGAGAAGAAATACTCCGAACATTGTTGTGTTCCGCTTTGTTTGGCATCATCTAAATGTATTTAACGGTATTTAGAGTTTCCATGACTTTCCAACCTGAGAAGAACCCGACGCGGACATCCGATTCTATACCAGGTAACGTTAGACCCAAGTTGTGCTATTCAGCTAACTGTTTGACATCGACCAAAGTAAACATCAGTTACACTATAAAGAATCCTATCGTAAGTCTTAATAAAAAGGTTAATGTACCCACTGCTTGACCGCTGCAGTGTCATGCATACGAGATGAGACATTGGCTTAGTTGTTACAGCTTTTGGTGACCGTGTATGATTGTATTTACTTAGTTAATTAATGACTGACATGATGTATATGTCTTTTTGTAAATACATTTCCAAGCTATGACCACCTGATGGCATTTTGGGGTTGGATTGAGCCTTCAATTGACTAAATGGTTGGGGTCTCCAGAGCCAAGAGCCTCCAGAGCGTCCATCCACGGTAGGTTATGGTCTGAGCTGCTCTGTAGTAACAGAGGGTGGGAGGCCATTGCATTTACAGAAGGCTACACTAAAGGACTCAGCCCCCTTTAAATACACCAGTGCAGTACAGCAACTCAGTTTTCCCCCATGGTATGGTACACATAACCATTATAAAACATTTAGCCAAACAAGAGCACAGCCTTACTAGTTTATAACTTAAAGCAGTAACCTTTTTTTTAACCTTCCAGAGACAGCTGCTCCAGCCAATCGACAAGTTCTTTCTTTACCTCGTCTTCCTGTCGGTTGGTTTGAAGGAGAGGGACCCGGAGCATCGATTCAACATACACCAGTCCACAGTGAGCCGCATTATTGCAACATGGACACGTTTTCTAGCCACTGCACTGGGGTCTCAATGCATCTGGCTCACACCTGCAGAAGTGCAAGCTTACCTCCCTGAGGAATTCAGAGATTTCCCAGACACCCAGGTCATCTTGGACTGCACTGAGCTCAAGTGTCAGACACCATCCTTACCACTCCTGCAAAGGGAGATGTACTCCACCTACAAATCTCACTGCACCATGAAAGGGCTTATTGGCAGACGTTTACAGTGGCCTGTTGTCAAACTACCAGAACAAGGCATTAGTTAAGGCCTGGGTTAAGTAAAGCATTGGTTTTTTTAGAAAGAGTAAACAATTAGAAATATACCCTCTGCTTCATGGAAAAGTAGGTTATTATGAGTAGAACAGTTATTGTTACTGAACCATGCTCCTAGACAAGGCCTACCCTCCTAAATGCTTAGCTTTACATTCTCTCCTTACTCAAACAAACTTGAATAACCTTCCTTGATAACTATTATGCCTTAGATGGTGTATATTAGCAGTGTTAACTTATGTAAATATGTTTGATCACCCAAACACGTTTCCACCTTATCCTTATTAACTTGATCAAATGATCTGACCAATGTGCAGTAGGCACAGTAACTCTTTTTATTAAGACTTACGATAGGATTCTTTATAGTGTAACTGATGTTTACTTTGGTCGATGTCAAACAGTTAGCTGAATAGCACAACTTGGGTCTAACGTTACCTGGTATCGAATCGGATGTCCGCGTCGGGTTCTTCTCAGGTCGGGATGGGTTGGAAAGCCATGGAAATTTTCTTATGGGAATTCATGGCGAAATATTACCTCAGGAGCTGTAGCTTTGCTAGTTGGAAGTAAACAAATATACCGGAAGCGATTTACTCGTTTAATTTGAAGCCGGAAGTCCTTCACACAGCTTAGTGCATATAGCCCATTGATGTGATCTCTCGGGAGAGATTTAGTCCGAGTTTTATAGTTGTTAGATCAAAATGGAGCAGATGGTCACTAGCTGTGTGTGTGTGTGTGTGTGTGTGTGTGTGTGTGTGTGTGTGTGTGTGTGTGTGTGTGTGTGTGTGTGTGTGTGTGTGTGTGTGTGTGTGTGTGTGTGTGTGTGTGTGTGTGTGTGTGTGTGTGTGTGTGTGTGTGTGTGTGTGTGTGTGTGTGTGTGTGTGTGTGTGTGTGTGTGTGTGTGTGTGTGTGTGTGTGTTTAACCTGTGGGCCTTTTCCAAGGACCCACAGGTGTGCAGCCTCAACTAGCCCCAGACTCTAATCAGTCTGACTGGGGCCAGATGAGGCTGCTTCAACCAGACTCATCAGTCTGACTGGGGCCAGATGAGGCTGCTTGAACCAGACTATAATCAGTCTGACTGAGGCCAGATGAGGCTGCTTCAACCAGATTCTAGTCAGTCTGACTGGGGCCTAGTAAGGCTGCTTCACCCAGACTCATCAGTCTGACTGGGGCCAGGTGTGGCTGCTTCAACCAGTCACCAAGCACACGCACACACTCCACAGTGAGTTAAATTAGTTTTTTCACATTCATGATGCAAGTGGTCCGTTTGTGGACCTTTCACCTTGTTCTCACAAGTTTCACAACCTCTGTTCTGTGAAGTGGCAGACACTGACGTTCCTAGACGAAGCCTCATCTCAAAGGGGGTTCATGAGAGGACTTTAAATGGAAATGGAAATGGAAAAAATAAATGCACTACCACCATTAGTATTACTTGTGTTGGTAGCGTGTGTGTGTGATGGATTTGAGTCAGCTTTTGTTTGAAGAAGTTGTGAGCTGATGACATCTCTCCTGGCCGAGCCTTGGGATTGCCACACATTACAGTGGTTGGTTTAGCTATCTATGGTTTTGTTATCAGTGTGCTAATAATAACAACCGGTTTCCATTAGAGAAAAAGGGATGCTGATTTATTGTGCATGTGAAGAGATACCTCCAGGATTAGTGCAAGACCCAGAGCCTCGCCTCACCATCACACCGAAGTTGACACACATGATGCGTCATCACACGTGGTATTGAAATTGCACATATTTCGGTTTTTCCCTGTGTGTGTGTGTGTGTGCGTGTGTATGTGCATGGTGGTTGATAAGAGGGAGGAGATTATTTGGGCCAGAAATGTGTATATATACCTGACTGGACGGAGGATAGCTACTGGACTTATGTTCACTTTTTTGGATTGTTAATAAACAAAGAAGAAGAAGAAGAGGAGGAAGAGGAGGGGGACACCATGAACCATAAACTCCTACAGAACCACATCTATACCGGTACAACTTCTTCCTAATATCTTTTTATCTTCATATTGTCCAGCATTGGATGTTCATCTGATTCTATGTAGTGTCAAGCTGCCAAGATGAAAGTATTTGTTTCATTTCCAAGCTTTCTGTGAGCTTGCAGCCTTGCTATCCTGTGTGTGTGTGTGTGTGTGTGTGTGTGTGTGTGTGTGTGTGTGTGTGTGTGTGTGTGTGTGTGTGTGTGTGTGTGTGTGTGTGTGTGTGTGTGTGTGTGTGTGTGTGTGTGTGTGTGTGTGTGTGTGTGTGTGTGTGTGTGTGTGTGTGTGTGTGTGTGTGTGTGTGTGTGTGTGTGTGTGTGTGTGTGTGTGTGTGTGTGTGTGTGGCAGTGGGATCGAACCAGAAGGTTGCTGGTTCGATCCCAGGCTCCTCCTAGCTCAGTGTCGAGGTATCCCTGAACAAGACGCATATATCCTATGTATGTATGAATGGATGGGTGAACGTTAGCGACCACAGGTGAGAGAGAGAGAGAGAGAGAGACTCAGTTGTGTCCTCTTCCCCCCCCTCTGCAGTGGCTCTCCTGCTTCTCCTGGGGGTGCGGTGGGGGTGTGTGCTGACGGCGCCCGTCCAGAACCAGACAAGAGTGTGTTACGCTATAGTGAGGACCACCAGGCTCACCACTACCCTGCATCACGACGCTAAACAACTGCTGGACAGCTATGTAAGTAGTACAAGGAAGTGAGACAATGACATGAACACACACACACACACACACACACACACACACACACACACACACACACACACACACACACACACACACACACACACACACACACACACACACACACACACACACAGGAGAAAGAGATTCCTGTATATTCACAAGTTACAACACCTTTTCAAGGGGTATAGCTCTCAAGTGTGTGACATCATTGGTTTAGCTCTCAAGCCGCAAGGTCGCCGGTTCAAGACCCGGAAACACCAGGTTACTGCCTAAGTGCCCTTGAGCAAGGCACCCCCTACGCTGCTCCCCAGGCGCTGTACTAATGGCTGCCCACTGCTCCTAACACTAGGATGGGTCAAGATGCAGAGAAGTAATTTCCCTCGGGATAAAATAAGTAGTTAAAATTAAAATTAAATTAAAAAGTGTGTGACATCATTGGTTTAGCTCTCAGGCATGTGACGTTATCGGTATCGCCAACATGTATGTGACATTATCGGTTGAAATAACATGTATTTGGTTTAAACTAACATATTTGTGTCAATATTAGTTTAAACTAACATGTGTGTGACGTTATTGCTGTAACCAACATTAATGTGATGTTATTGGTTTAACTAACATGTATATGGCGTTATAAGTTTAAACTCACATGTATGGGACGTTCCAGGTGTAACTAACATGTATGTGACCTTATTGCTGTAACTTACATGAATGTGAACTTACTACAGGAGCGTGTCCATGAGTTCCCCGGCGACTCCATCCATGAGGACGTCCCTGACGCCGCAGTGAGCGGGGACACCGTGGCTGAGAAGCTGTACAGCATCGGCGTGAAGGACGCACTGTTCCGCTGGCACCTCAAGGTCGTGGAGGTCGACCACAACGACTACTGGGGCGACCCGGACACCGGCCTGCAGAAAGACTTCACAACTGTAACAACGAGACTGTCCCACCATTTCACGACGATAAGGAACTTGCTGCAGGAGGTGGACCCAGACTTCACTTCTCCGACCATGCCGGCACCCCCAGAGCTCCACATCGTCGACGGGTTCGCCAAGAAGTCTTACGGCTGGGGGGTTTTAACCAACCTAGTGTTGCTGGCGGAGAATGTGGCTCAAGAGATCACTGCCATGACGGACAGCGAGGGTTGCGCCAAAGATGTGTAAAAGCTATTATCTGCCTTAACTATGCGAGAGAGAGCGAGAGACAGAGACAGAGAGAGAGAGAGAGAGAGAGAGAGATCATTCCAAACAAAGCCTAATGTAGCCTATGCCAATGTTAAACCTTAAATGTTTATTTATTGTATTTATGAGGTATTCAGAGTATCTGTGGATACCTGTTTTGGTTTCTGTGTGAATTCTTACTATTTTATTCTTATTTTTATTTTATTGTATATATGTATTTATTGATTAGCTCTACAAAGACCAAAGAAAGTATTTATATGTATGTATGCCTGTGTTATATTAATATATATGTATTAGCTCTACAAAGACCAAAGAAAGTATTGATATGTATTTATGTCTGTTATATTAATATATATTTATTAGCTCTACAAAGACCAAAGAAAGTATTTATATGGATTTATATCTATGTTTTTATATTAATATATATTTATTAGCTCTACAAAGACCAAATAAAGTATTTATATGTATTTATATCTATGTATTTATATTAATATTTATTTAATATGACTACATGTATGCTGTATTGAACATGAAACTCCATGTATGAAACATGGTTACTGTGATTTCTTTTTAAAAAGTCAAGAAGATAAATAGAATCATTTTTGTATTCGTACTATTGGGTTTCTGTCTTCTTATTAAACCGGTTTTCAAGAAGTATTGAATCATAAACATTGAATACATTTGATATGCACAATTGAATGTGTTTCCCCCAGCACTATTATTAATATTAAAATAAGATATTACTGTACCTATTTACTTGGTAAATATGTTGTCCCACATTGAATGTTACAATTATGTGTATAATTATATTCATACAAAATGTTCCTTATACCGTAAGTCTAAAGAAGCCTGCTGCACTGTTCACAGGAAACCCATTTGGTGTGTTTCTGGTTTAGACTGGTTGGCTGGTGAGGCTGCACACCTGTGTGGGTCCTTGTTAATCAAGGCCCACAGGTTAAAACCGCCTCCACCACACACACACTAGAGGAAGAGAGAGCTCTAGCATGTTCCAGCTGTCTTTTACTGTGTATTGTGTCCACCTGTTCTGCCCTGTGCATTTGACCTTTTCTGTATTGCACTCTGTGACTTTCGTCTGTGGAAAGTGCTTTATAAATACATTGTTCTTTCTTACACACCTGCTCTGTTCACCATTATTTAAAACTCTGCAATAAACCGGATTCCTCATCCCCCTGTGATGAGGAACACATTTGATTTTCAAATCAATGTAGCTACAATATGATAAGTGACTTTCAATATTTGTAATATATTCATGCTTGGGGTAATCATTGGTCATCGGTGATTTCTCAGGACCTTTGAATTGATCTGCAAACCAAGCCACGGACATCCTTGGTCACAGACATGGTCGAAGAAAGTTTGACCAGATTTGTGAGTAGCCTGAGCCTTCATTTCTTAAATCTTTCCAACATCATCATATCAACATTTGAGTCTCTGAATATCCATTCTATTTAGATATATAATGTTTATTTAAGAAATGTGTGCCGGCCTTTGGATTTTCCGGCAAATCCCAAAAACAAGTCAGGTTACTGCCACCTGTCGGTGGCAGTAACCTGACTGTAACCTGACAGTAACCTGACAGTAACCTGACTGTAACCTGACTGTAACCTGACTGTAACCTGACTGTAACCTGACAGTAACCTGACTGTAACCTGACAGTAACCTGACTGTAACCTGACAGTAACCTGGCAGTAACCTGACTGTAACCTGACTGTAACCTGACAGTAACCCATTGGTGTGAAGTACAGCACAGCGAAAATAAGTTGTCATCTAACCAGAGTGCACATGTTACAGTGAAGTGCATAGTGATATATAATGTACAGAAAAAACAACAGGTTTGTATACAGTATATTTATGTACAGAGATAGAGTGAAGTATACTATGGTAGCCATACTGGCCAGAGGTATTACTTATAGAGTAGGTATGAGATATGTGAAGATATAAATAAATAAATAAATAAATAAATATAGTATATAAATAAATATATATATATAAAGTATACAAGTATCAACAGGTAGTGAGCAGGGGTATGCAGTTATATCAACAGTTACAGATAGATAGATAGATACATAGGTAGATACATTTATATGCGTACAGTCAAATTGTGATAGGATATTGTCAACAGAGTTCAGAGTTCGTACGGTGGGCAGCAGAGAGTGGCAAGGTGGGGGCTACAGAGTTCAGAGAGATGACAGCTGAGGGGAAGAAGCTGTTCCTGAGCCTGCTTGACTTGGAACAAAGGTTCCTGTAGCGCCTCCCGGAGGGGAGGAGGGCAAAGGACATTCCATGGTTTGGGTGAGAGGTGTCTTTTTGACAATGCTACGTGCCTTGCTCACACACACGTCTTTATTGCAGGGAAGGGTAATCCAACGATGCGTTGGGCGGTTTTCACCACCCTTTCCGGTCTGAGACAGTGCAGTTGCCGTACCACACTGTGATGCAAGATTCAATATTCAAGATAACTTTATTTATCCCGAGGGAAATTAAGGAAAAGTTGGTGGGTGGCAGTTGGTGGCAGTTGGTGAGTATGCTTTCGATGGCACACTGGTAAAAGTTCACCAGAATCTGAGGTGACAGGTGGGCTTTCCTCAGTCTCCTCAGGAAGAAGAGACGCTGGTGAGCCTTCTTGACCAGTGAGGCCGTGTTGAGGGTCCAAGAGAGGTCCTCGGAGATGTGGACCCCAGGAGCGCCAGCTCTGGTCTTCCTGAAGTCCACGATGAGCTCCTTGGTCTTCTTGGTGTTGAGGGTCAGGTTGTTGTCAGCGCTCCACGCCACCAGGTGCTGGACCTCCTCCCTGTAGGCTGCCTCATCGTGGTTCTTGATGAGGCCCACCACCGACATACTGGGGTCTGTTGGTTAGGAAGTCCAATAACCAGTTACGGACAGAGGGGTAAAGATCAAGGTTATTGGTCACCAAGTTTGAAGATGAGTTTGGAGCGGATGATGAACAACATTCTCAAGTGGGTGTTGGCTCATCCAGGTGGGAGAGAGCAGAGTGAAAGGCTGAGGAGATGGCGTCCTCCGTGCTTCTGTTCTCACAGTAGGCAAATTGGTGTTTATCCAGTGAGGGTGAGAGGCCAGATTTGAGGTGAGCCAGGAGCCTCTCAAAGCACTTCATGATGATGGGGGTGAGGGCAACAGGGTCAGAGGCTCGTTTTGGCACTGGCACAATGGAGGCAGTGGCGGCTCGTCCATAGGGGCGCAGGGGCGCCGCCCCACCTGGTTGAGAGAGGGGACCCCTAAAAATAAACTAAACATGTTTAAAATGAATAATAATTACTCATTTTAAGTATGTTTGTGTTTAAAATGCACAATAACGTTAATATAGCAAATATAAATCATTGTTTTGTGCGTGCTATTCTCCCCCCTCGTTTGTCATTGACGTCACTCTCATAGAAATCTGGTACCTACCTCCAAACCTGGGCGCAAGACCGGTGCGCCCAGGATCTCCGCGTCACTGCGGCAAGCGGCCAATGAAAATGGATCAAGCAATTAAATGTAGCCTATCAAGGGTCCTAAATACGATCTGTGGGGGCGCATATTCTTGCGCCCGAACAAAGAAACCAGTCACGCATGCGCCACTCAATAGGCCTTTATCACAGTAAATTAGAACGCCGGAAGAACCCGCCGGAGCAGTGTATCTTTAGTTCCGGTTTATGCATTCAGCTTGGCATTCACCATGGCGGACAGTTATCGCTGGACAACATCGCTGCACAACCTTCCAAAAGTCGGTCAAGACGATGTGGTTCGACTAGTGAATGAACACTCTACAGTGCAGGAGTCTAAACTGGAAAAAGGATACAAGTTATTTTACGAGAAGTTGATCTTCAAGTATAGAGGTAAGTGCTTAGATTCTGTTTTGTCACCGCTAGCTTGCTAGCTTGTAAGGTTTAATGAAAATGACCAGTGTGTCAGATAAGTTCAACTACAGACAGAACGGTATCCATTCGGTGTATACTGGTGTGTATTTATATATATACACACCATTATACACCGAATAATGGATACCGTTCTCTGTGTATATATATTTATATGTATATACAGAGTGCTTAGATTCTGTTGTCACCGCTAGCTTGCTAGCTCGTAAGGTTTAATGAAAATGACCAGTGTGTCAGATAAATTCAACTATAGACAGAACGGTATCCATCATTCGGTGTGTGTGTGTGTATATATATATATATACACACCGAATAATGGATACCGTTCTCTGGCTATATATATATATATATACATATATATACAGAGTGCTTAGATTCTGTTGTCACCGCTAGCTTGCTAGCTCGCAAGGTTGGTGTCAGATAAGTTCAACTACAGACGGAGAACGGTATCCATTATTCGGTGTGTGTGTGTGTGTGTATGTATATAGATATATATATATATATCTATATACACACACAGAGAGTGCTTAGATTCGGTTGTGTCACCGCTAGCTTGCTAGCTCGTAGGGTTTAATGAAAATGACCAGTGTGTCAGTTCAACTACAGACAGAGAACGGTATCCATTGTTCTGTGTGTATATACTGTATATATATATGTATGTATATATATATGTATATATGTATGTATGTGTGTGTGTATATATATATATATGTATCTATATCTATGTGTATATATGTATATCTATATCTATGTGTATATATGTATATCTATATCTATGTGTATATATGTATATCTATATCTATGTGTATATCTATATCTATGTGTATATATGTATCTATATCTATGTGTATATCTATATCTATGTGTATATCTATATATATATGTATATCTATATATATATGTATATGTGTGTGTGTGTATATATCCTGCTCCATGTCTGCTGTTGCAGATTCTCTCATTTTTTGTACATTCACTCATTTTTTTTCTCCATTTCTAGATTGTGCAGTTAAATACACCCGTGCAGTTAAATGGATGCTCCTGTTTGTGTGCTGCTGGAAAGGTGTTGTGTAATCACGTGGTCGCACTCCTATTCCAGACGGCTCACTACAGCATCATGGGGTGAAAAGTGTGCAAACACCACTGGCCTGCACCAGTGAGATTCAGTCATGGCACCGACCAAGGACACAGGTATGTTTTGTCTGGATCCCTCAGATATAGCTATACATACTGTATCGACTACTCAAAGATGTTTAAGATTCTAGCATTTAAGACTCGCAAGACCAACACATCACTTAAAGTGTATACATTTGCATGGAGTTTCCCTCTATTTCTCAAAGCAGCAGTTCCCTGAAGAGGGATGTACAATATGACTTGCGTGTTGAATTATCCCGATATTCTCTGACACTTGCAACAGCATCTATTTTCTTTTTGTGTCATTCCAGGGGATAAGTCCGGAACCCATGGATGAACTTGTGGTCCGGAAGCCTAAGGCTCCTGGACGCAGCAGTGTCAAATCCACGCTGTATCGAGCCTATGCAGGTATGTTTATCATTTTTATTAATTTCATCACTTATTGTGTAGTTTTTTTTAGAACATGGGCATAATATTTAAACCTTCAGATGGTGCTTTACTGATTTAATTGACTGATGAATGGTTCCTGTTACTTGTGTTTGTAGGACCCCTTCCTGACCCTGCAGTGCTGTCCTTAGGGGCCAACCTACGACACCTTCAACCACAACCTGGAATATGCAAGATCTTGTGTGGCCTGTTAGGCCTATATCACGTTAGATTAGAACGCCGGAAGTACCCGTTAAAAATCGCTGAAGCAGTGTATCCCAAGTTCCGGTTAATGCATTCAGCTTGGCATTCACCATGGTGGACAGTTATTGCTGGACAACATCGCTGCATAACCTTCCAAAAGTCGGTCCAGACGATGTGGTTCAACTAGTGAATGAACACTCTTCAGTGAAGAAGTCTAAATCCGAATCATACAATTCCCCGACATTGTCTTGTGGCTCTATCTGGATATATCGCCATATAACACATACATTTACATTTCATTTAGTTATATTTTGTTTATACTAGTTTATTTTGTTATTTTGTTTTTAGGTATTAGTATACTTTGTGTGCATTTATTCCCCCTGTCTCAACTGTTGCACCTTAATTTTCCTCCGGATAAATAAAGTCATCTTGAATCTTGAATAACGAAGGTGATTTTGTGTAGAAGCAGAGGTATGCCTATGTATATAATATAGGCGATTTATTTGATGGATTTCAATGTACCTTTTCATTTACGTGTTAATATGTAGTGTGCAGCTGTATATTTTCTAAAAGGGAATGCCTGTTATTCTTGTGAATATGAGTTGTCTTAAAATAAAAGTGCTTGTGACATACTTGTGGCATTGAGTTAAAACCGAATTTGTATAAAATACCTATAGATAGAGATATGTATATATCTATATAGATATATATCTATATATATAGATATATATATATATAGATGGAGATATGTATATATCTATATATATCGTATATCGCGACGCAGCCAAAAAATACCGGGTTTTGGTCCGTATCGCCCAGCCCTACTTTTGGGACCAGTGCTTTAAATCACACACATACCCGACAATATGTGGCTCTATTCGGATGAGAGATGGAGTGTGTGTGGGGGTCAGGACCAGTGCTTTTAATCACACACATACCCGACATTATTAGCCTATTCCGCCCACCTTTCGAGACGTATATGCTCTCCTTGTCAAAGTGCAAACTGCAGACATACGCGCTACCCCTGAGAACATGAAACGAGGGACCTTCATCCTCCTTATCAGCCTCACACAAGACTTGCGGAGGAGTTTGTCTTTGGGTAATGGTGTAAACGGAGGTAGGGCTGTCTTTGTTTAGACGTTGAGCAGCCGGTACACTACAATAACAGAGGAGAGGAGGCGGCCACGGTTTGTCCCGTATCTGGGGTAACTACCGGAAGAAAGAGTACACTGCTCACGGCTCCGGAAGCAGGAAATGTGATAAAGGCCTAATTGAACCTTATTTGTAAAGCCTGTACTGCTCTGCTCTCAGTTCGGTCTTGCTGTCTGAGGAGAGGTACGTTTTTGTTGTCCCGGTTATAGTTTTACATTTATTTTTATTGTGGACGATGTAAACGTAAAGTAAAGGGGATAAGAAATGTTGGTCTTGCTGTATAAACATGCAGCTTGTGTCATTTGTATGTAAACGGTGTGGATTGGGGTTTTGTAAGTTTATCGTGGACACGTGCTTCCCCAATGCTAGCTACAGGGTCCTCCGTGTGTTTGTCTGCTAATATATGCTGTGGTCGAATGTATTAAGCATTTGTATTGTCTGAGGAGAGAATAGTTGTATAGTTATAGTTGTGTAGTTATTGTATAGTTAGTATAGCATAGGTACATAGATTAAACTGTATATCGTATAGTAGTGTAGTGCAGTGGCGAAGCGTGTCTATCACAACTGGACCTTCTGTAGACCAGGGGTTCCACAACTTTTCAGCCCGCGACCCCCAACATAACAGACCCCTCCCCCCCCCACTATCACCGGAGGGACTGGAACATTAAAAACAACGTGTGCGCAGAGCTTCACCATCGAGAACATCGTGAAGTCCAAGGGGGGGGGGGGAATCGTGATATTGAAAATTGTGTGTGGCTTTTTTTTCAGCTCCAAATGATACTGTCGTGAATCTGTCGGAATCAAAATTCATTTTTCGTCACCCGTACATATATAAAAATATCTATGCACACGTTATTATTAACAATAAAAACCTCATGGTCACATCAAGAGGATTCTGAAATCATCTCGCGACCCCCCCCCCCCCCGGGGTCCCGCGCACCCCCCCCCCCCCCTCGGGGTCCCGCGACCCCCACTTTGGGAACCCCTGCTGTAGACCACCACCCACACCATCACCACCACCATTCGAAAATTCAGTTGTTCTAGTCAGACGGACGTCACGGAGGAGTCACTTTATGCCTTATCTCATTTAGGGAGATCAGATTGTCGCAGCCAATTCCCAAGTGTACCATAGTTGTAAAGCAGAGTCCATGTAGTGAAGTAACAGACCACCACAGACCACCACACACAGGCTATCGGTTAAAGGGACGGTCTAACACGCTTCACGTGAAAAGGCTTAACGTAACTTTGGAACTTTAAGTTCCAAAATAGCGATCAATAATCACCAAATGTCTCTGGCATATGTCTTGTCATTAGCACTTTCACCTGTCAAAATGAAAGTGAAAAGGTGAAAGTGCTAATGACAAAACATATGCAAATTAGGTGATTATTGATCGTGGTTTTGTAACTCTTAGTTACGTTAAGTCTTTTCACGTTAAGCGATGCAAAGAAAGATCAAGTCCAAACTCTCAATTCAAATGCACAACAATGCTTAACAAACCCAAGACAGCCATTAACTAATCAGTCAACAAGTGTGGAAACAAAATGCACCAACCAGCTCAACGAGACGCAACACTGAGACAAAACCAGCAAAGACAAATGAGTCTCACTCACCAATGATGTTCACTTAAAGACCAAATCCATTCTCCTGTCCTTCTGGATGAATGGTTCGACCACCATCAGGTCATAAAGATGATCGCTTTTCAGATCCAAAATAAGTTCCAATTCCCTGCTCTCTTGTCGGTCCCAAATAGCAATACTCCCATCAGTAGAGCCTCTTGTGGCTAGTAGAGCCCGTTAGCCACGAGGATCGTTCCCAGTTGCTACACTGAAAATGGCGAACATAACCTGCTTTGACTACTTGAGTCAGCTCCAGATTGTCAGGTGTTGGACGGCCTCTTTTAATAATGTCCATTTTAACATTAAATGGTCGTCTTGAAAATGGTTCACACAATAATTCCGCCACGACATCATCTTCACCTGTTGCCATTTTGGCGTAAAAAAACAACGTAGAAAACGTAACACTACGCTAGATCCACTCTCGCGCCAGCCACCACCTTGCACCCTCTAGCTCCATATTGAGCTGCCGGGGAAATCTGAAAGAATACGCCCATTGGCTACAAATCACGATATGATTGGTTGATCAAATTGTCAATCCAAACGTACGCTATCATTCCGTCTAAGGGCCAATGTCAGCGGGAATACTTTGGTTGATTTACGTTGGATATTCTTCCCAGCAACCCAGAAAAATATCTGATTGGTTGCATTGTTTTTCCAACACAAAACCACTCAAATGCGTCGTGCATGGACCGAGAAAGACAAACAAATCAACGTAACACTGTATTATAACACAGATACGATTCTCATTTATTCATTTTATTTAAATTTTATTAAATGTTATTAAATTGTATTACATTTTATTAATACAATTAATTCGATTCTTTGGTTTCATCTGAGAGTTCCAGGGTCTTCTCTGAATACCTTGAAGGCCCTGACGCTTCACCACTGGTGTAGTGTACATAGGACCCAGTACCTTTTTAATTTGTAAGCTTAACATTGTATTGCATTTTATCTCAGGACTTGTATCAGGTCTATTTTATTATCTTCTATTTTGTTTTAATTACTTTTGCACAATCGAATGTAAGACCATATTTAGGTATGATTTATTATATATTTTTCTTCTTACGTTTATTTTCTACTAGGTATTACTGTGTTCATAATTGCTAATTGAAGCACCATATAATAAATGTTCTTTCACCATAAGTTTCAAGTTTGTTTATTATTTGTCACAACAAAATACAGAATACTTTATAATGAAATGCTTGTTTCTGTATGAGCCCCTGAGATTGTGCTACATACAGTAAAAATAAAGTAAGTAAAAAAAGAAATTAAGCAGTAAGTAAAGGAATGTTCAGTCAATATACATATATACAATACAGAGTAGAATGAGTAACAGTGAGGTTTATATTTATATTATGTATAGTTTTTATTTTTATTTCTTTAATTCGCCCTCTCGGTCGTTTACATGGAGAAATGGCGCCACCGTCTGGGAAAATGCGGTATTGCACAGCAGATATGATTAAAAAATATTGCGAATTTTTTGCGCCCCTCCTACTTCGGATGTCACCGGCCGCCACTGAATGGAGGTGGTTTTAAAGCAAGCTGGGACAACTGCCTGAGCTAGTGACATGTTGAAAATGTCAGTTAGGACCTCAGTCAGCTGTTCAGCACAGTTACTGAGAACGAGACCGGGGATGAATCAAGACCAGCTGCCTAACGTGCATTTGTGGGGGAGAGGGTGAGGGGTTGGTGGTCAGTGGGGAGAGTAGCCCTGTCCCGGTCAAAGCGTGCATCAAATTGATTGAGGGCAGAGATCAGGGATCTCTGCCCCATGCGTTGGGGATCCGAGTTGTTGAAGTGGTCTTCAACGCTATGCTTGTGGTTGAGCTTGGCCTGCTTGATGCCCTTATTCAGGTTAACCCTGGCTTAACAGTAGGCCTGTTCATCGCCTGACCTAAAAGCAGTGTCACGTGCCTTTAGGAGTAGTATATATATTAGTATATATTAGTATATTAATAGTATATATATATATATATATGTACTGTACCTCCATTAGGCTTGCCCCCTCGACTGAAACCTTTAAGTCTAGGCTCAAAACACACCTCTACTCCTTAGCGTTCCCCGATTCACCCTGACTTGTGCCCTGTTTCCCTGATTTGTCCCCCTGTTTAACTGTGTGTTTCCAACTGTATTTTGTCTAAATGTGTAATGCTGTTTGTTTAGTGTTTGTTTTGATTCACTCTGTACAGCACTCTGGTTGACGTGTGTCATGTTTAGATGTGCTATATAAATAAATCTGATTGATTGATTGACTGTAAGTGTAACTGACGGACGTGAACTGGGTGTATTTTGGCGACGTGGTGCCGCCACGTGTGTGTTAGGAATTTAAGATTTTATAAGATTTCCTGTATGAATCCTGCAGAATTCTGCACACTTCGTGCAGGACTGCTGCAGTTTTTTTTGTAAGGGCTGTAATAAAACCTCCGGTGTAGTAAATCCCCAATCATTGTTATTGTCTGTGCCCACCAGCTGCTCCTATTGGAAGAGAGGCCTTCTTTGTTTTACTTACACCCAACGAGAAAGAACATAACAAGCCTAGGCCAGGCCGGCGATAAGGATAGTTGAACATTCTCTCAAGGGTGATGTATTTTACTGCTAACAACCTAGAGGTCCTCGGTGCCAGCTCGCCCTCTGACCCCAGCTCGCCCTCTGACCCCAGCTCGCCCTCTGACCCCAGCCATTCCTAACTAACTGATTTACATATGAGGAAAAGGGCTCTTGTAAGTGCGTTGGACTTCTCTCTGCACGCCTTGAGACGTGTGGATTGATTGTTTGTGTGATTTTAATAAATACGATAGTCATTAGTTAGTTAATTTGTTTTGGATGACTTTATTCTTAAACAGTTTTCAGAGTTAGACCACTGGACGTGTACCAGAGAATTCCCACCACAGGGCCTAAACCGAAATGGAAATTAAATATCCGTGTACAGTGCTTAAAATGCTGGCATCGCTTTTAAGAAGAAACATTTTTTTTGGTGCTTTACTTTTAGGTGACAAACTGTCCCAAAGTGACGGCAATTAATCACCTTGCCAAATGGGGAAATGAGAACAGGCTCTGATGTGTTTCCTAATTACAACATATCATTAGTTTCCTCTGCCATCAGAGTGATTAATTGTCCCACTCCGGCCATCCTTCCCAAGTGAGAGCTCTGTGCTGCCTGCAGGCCTGCACCCAGCACCAGGACGAGGTGAGGGAGCCAGCGGTTTACAATCCAATCACCACAGATGAGTTGCAATCGTCTGGACAGATGGACGGTGCACCATAACCGAGCTGATAAGGCTGTCGAGCTCCCATCTCCACAATGCAAGTCAACAACTGGACTCTAGACTGCTCTCTGATTTATGTGGACCCTCCTTGTTGTCAAATTATTAAGTTATCAATTATTGTTGAATTTGAATCTTACAAATGTGGCGTGTTCCATATCTGAGCCTCCACACTTAGTGTGATGCCAGGGAACTCATTACCTTTTTGGCCTAAGACCAAAACTATTTAAAAATAGCAAAAACCGGCAATTAATGATTAGAGAAAAATCACCCACACTGTTTTGTAATTACCTTTTCACCGTTATGATGCAATCAATGTGCCCACATATTGGTAACCGTTTGTATTGTACTGGCCAGAATTTCATTTATGTAGCCCTGAGCAAGCAGAGTATGAACCATAGAACACAAAATCATGTAAAACATGTTCTTATTTTCCACTTTTACTAATACTTTGCATGTTCTTTGGGATTCTAGAATATGATCATGCATGCATGTTGGAAATCAAGCTTTTCAAAATCCACAGTGAACCCCAATGTGACTGCATTAAAGTAAAGGTTATTCTGCTCGGTATAACAATCGAGATCATTAAACATTCCTGGAGTATGAAATGGTATATATTTCAGCTGAAACACGTCATCCATCGAAATTGCATACATTTATTACCATCATAGGTTAACACTGGCATCAACTACAAAACAAAATGTGTGCATTTTGTCAAATTCAATATATTACAATCATGAAGCACTGTGTGTTGTTTACAAAAAACACGGCATAAATAACAGGACAATTACATTCACAGTAGCTGTTAAATAGTTATTCCATAAGCATGCGTTACAATACACACACACACACACACACACACACACACACACACACACACACACACACACACACACACACACACACACACACACACACACACACACACACACACACACACACACACACACACACACACACACACACACACACACACACACACACACACACACACACACACACACACACACACACAATGGTTTTGTCCAAAAAACATCCCAAAAAAAGATGAGGCCTGTATGGAAACAGATGAGCTGCCTGCCTTGAAGACCTGTCAATCATCACAGATGAATTTGTGTAGCCTTCTACGCACTTATGAAGTGTAAGTATAATCCAAGCTTTTATAGGAGCTGAAATGTTCGGTTATTATGGGGGGGGGGGGGGGGGGGGGGATGGATCTCCGTCGGTTGTAATCCAAGACAGCCCCCAAGATTTAAATGAACGGAAGTTGAAACGGATGGCGATTGGTTGATCATGGATGTTGACACATTACGGTGTATTTGGATTAGGGGTCCCACATGCAGCTGTATCTCAGCCCACTGGCTCTCCCGGTCCTCCTCCACACACACTCATACAGGAAGAAGTTCCGGAGGGCTTTCTCCGTAGCAGTACTTGGCCTGTGGGTTCCGGTAGGTGTTTTCATGTTGAACACTCTGCAAGACGGACAAGGAGAAACATATGGGGAGTTATGGTTGATCCGGTCGCCACACACTGAAAGGTGTGACGACCCTTTAGATATGCGGAGTTGATTGCGTCACCCACTTTCACAATCAGGTGACGATCTACTAATGACCTCATCACAGAATATAGAAGAACACCTCACGTGGTGCCAGAAAATGGTGCAATACTCAGTCTTAGTTATTTTCCCTTAGTTATTTGCATATGTTCTATTCCTTAAGCCCAAAGCATATGGAGCATGAATTTCCGCACCCAGGAGCGCCGGGCGGAACGTTTCACTTCAACACACCGCGCTCGCAATAGGATTGCGGCAGCAAAGAAACCCTTTGAGCATACGCCCTGTATAGCGCACATTATACGGTTTCTTAAAATATATTCATCTGCATGAGATGTTACATTATTTTGTAACACAATTATTTATGCAGTTGTCTGCTTAATATTAATCGTATTATCGATGTTTTGGGCAATACTAAGCACTCCCTGAGACCTCTTTTTTTGCTCAGAAAAACTAAAGTGAAAAGTAACAAATAAAATAATAAAAATCTTGATCTATAACTGCTTTTAGCATTTCATTCTTTCATACATGCATTCATTTTGCCACCCGCAAAAAAACAAAACTACAAGTAATTAAATATGTTTCTCTAAAACTTGTGATTAATCAGATTAATCACAGAATTGTATTGTGATTAATCTGATTCAATATCTTGATCTATTGACAGCACTAATATATATATATATATTCAAAACCATTTTTCTGCGTGTCTTCTGACATGGGCCCAATCGCCGGGCATCACCCAATGACACCCACCTGCGAGGAGGTCCTACACTTGGCCAAGCACAGCTCGAAGTGGTCCTCCACAGCCGTGAAGAGATTCTGAAAGCCTTCCGCTGCTCGATTCAGGAAACGCTCCAGGAGCGGTTGCTGAAAACAGAAAATAAAAGTGGAACTATGAGCACCTCTGAGCAGATTTCAACGCATTATATCGTTCTACGTGTTCATTCCCCGAAAGTGTATATATATATATGCTGCTCATCTCAACAGATAGGCAAAAGGAATCAATCCGCCACAGGGTGTGAGTGAATAGTAAGCCTAGACTACCCCCCCCCCCCATTTCCCATTTTACTCAGAATCAGAATAGTAAAATACAGATATATAGTAACAGTAATAGTAGTAACAATAGTAATAGCCATATAGTAACAGCAGCACTTTGTTGGGGTTCTGTGTGGTCACCTTGTCTGGCTGCAGGCAGCAGGACACGCAGTACTCGTAGACGTTACAGCAGCCGTTGACCAGGCAGCTCTTACAGATGTACTGCCTGGAGCTGGGAGCGTTCACGTTACAGCAGCCGTTCACCAGCATGTCCTTCCTCTCACACACGTAGCCTGCAGCACAGCCAGCGACCCACCAGACGAACACATGGACACACACACACACACACACACACACACACACACACACACACACCACACACACACACACACACACACACACACACACACACACACACACACACACACACACACACCACACACACACACACACACACACACACACACACACACACACGTTACATACTATTCGCACCTCAAACTCAATAGTCTCTGAGCTTTTCTCTGCACATCTGATGGGCAGTCTGACAAAAAGAAGTTAGCATTCATCCAACCTTAACATTTTGTAGATCATTGAGGGTGTACCGAGAGTACAGCGACTACACATGACAAACAACCAATGACAAAATCAAAAATCAACAAAAAACAACAAAGCACAGTTAATATGTACATTGGTGGTGCAGTTTGCAGTAATGGTTTCCCAGAAATTTCAACGTCCAGTTTCAACGTCTTTTGTGTTCCTGGTGTGTGTGCAGCACACAAGTTGCCGTTTTCCCAAATTCAGTGAACGTGTGGGGATCCTTACAATGTGTTGTATAAACAAACGTGTGTTCCAACCTCCTAAACCAGCCCATCATAAATTAACTGCAAAAAGCAGCATTTGCACTTGCACACACACACACTAACTATAAACAAGAGGCCAAGTGTCGGGGAGAACCGTGTGGATGAAGCTGAACCTTCGTACAGCAGTGCTTGTGTGGATAAAACTCCACTCACCCAGCTCGTCGGTCAGCAGGGCTTTGCCCTGGATGGAGTTCCTGCACTGGGTCATCTGACGGCTGCTGTTGCCCAGGTCGAAGCGGATCTTCCAGGGGATCCGGTGGTCCGAATCCCTGACCTCCAGGAGGGCGCGGTCTCGTATGGTTCTCTCTTCCTGTAAAACGACGAAGACAACATTGATGTTTGTGCATTGATTGAATGCACACGTCCCTTGGTGTGTGTGTAACCATCGATCTCCCTAACAGACACACCAGGTGAGCCCTACCTGTTTGAGGGTACTGGTGAGGAAGTAGATGAGGGACACCCCGAACACCACCCCCAGAACCCAGCGCCTCCTCAGTAGACGGCGCAGCACCATTATGGCATGGCCCTGGACGGAGGCCTTGGACCCTCTTATGCACTGGAAGTACTTTGAAATAGTAGTTTTAACCCCAGGAAAATACCAGCCCAGATATCACTTATAGCGACCAAACACTCCTAAGACGAAGTCAGCATCAGCACCGCCCCTGTTAGCCGACTAGCTGCTAGTTGGCACCAGCTAGCACATTGGAGGTACGGAAGCCGTCAAACGCACAAACTAACAAATATATATATATAATATATAATGTATAGGTGTGTGTATATGTATCTTTCAAAGAGCGAGTCACTGTTGTTACATGAACAAATCAAGCCGATAAACCCATCGAGGGGGCGACACACTGGATCTGGCCGTCACGGCGATCGTCCATCAAAACAAACCATAACCAACGCGGAAGTGGTCGGGTGTGAGGAGGACGCTGATTGGTGGAAGACAGCAAAAAGGGGGGCGGGGTGGGGCGGGCGCGTCATCACGTAGACAACGTCATCAAACAGGGAAAAAGCGAGCCTGGTATTTTTCTCTGTGGAGGCGAAGCGTTCCTTTCTCTTAGCTTAATAAAAACAACAACAACAAACAACAAACAAGACATACCTAGGTAACGGACGTCACGTGTGGTTTAAACACAACGTCAATTCAGTGATTGATTTAGGGTCAAAGCTGTGGGGTGGTTTTGCATGCAATTGGACAAAGCGATGACCGTTGAGGTTGCAGTCATCGCAGGCCGAACCCCAATGATGCTGATGGGGTTCGTTAACCAGTGTTTCTGTATCCTCATCCTCTCCTCAGCACCGGGCCATGTGGCGATGAGCGGCATGTCATGCAGAGGAGACACAGCAGCAACACGGATGGCATGCCCCCTGAAAGGTGGGACGGGAGGAGACCCTGTCTGTCTGTCTGTCTGTCTGTCTGGCATGGCTGTTGGTTTTTCTCAGTGTT
This sequence comes from Muraenolepis orangiensis, assembly GCA_027704905.1. Lineage (NCBI taxonomy): Eukaryota > Metazoa > Chordata > Actinopteri > Gadiformes > Muraenolepididae > Muraenolepis > Muraenolepis orangiensis. Next base: position 2,563,438 of record CM051017.1, read on the forward strand.
ACCCCGTTGAGTGTGGTGCAATCGTACGGATAATTGCAACCTACGGATAATGCATACATAATAATATGCCCTGGATAATGCCCACATAATTCCCCAGCATGGGAATGATGTCTGCATCACACACGACACATTTCTCTTTCAACATAACCAAGCCTTCCCGTATTGTATGCCCACTATTGTGTGTTGGTAATACAGAGGACTATGATTTGTAACTGAGCACTGGTTCTGCTCTTAGGAGGCGTGTTAGGAAGGAAAGGCACTTATTGTTTCTGGCCACTAGTAGTTATCTTGCCTACCTTTTGTTGAATACACTTCAATTTAATTGTACTTGAATTGTAAGTCGCTTTGGACCAAAGTGTCCGCTAAATGACTATAATGTAATGTAATGCCATTTACGTATACGACTATGTGCACTAACGTCAGGAAAAGGCCTTTCCCTGTCAAACAAATTGCTGTTATTTCTGTATCTCTCCCATGGTATCCAGGAGCCGTAGCCAAGCCCTGGGATCAGAGACCGGCCTGGACCAAGGTTGTGTGTTGGACTGTCTGAAGCCAGACTCGCCCACCTCCCCCCAGCAGCTGTTCTCCGGCCTGGTGGGCTTCCCCGCCAGCTCCTCCTCCGCTCCCTTCCAGGCCGCCGGCCTCGTCCTGGGCTCTCCCCCGGACGTCTTCGTCCAGATGACCACCTCCTCTCGGGAGGACGGGGGAGGCGCCCCGCACCGCTCCGAGGGCGGCGCCTACGCGCTGGCCCGGCCGCCGCCGCCCCACCACCACTACCACCACTTCCACCACCAGCAGCCCCTGCAGCACCGGACCTCCTCCCTGCTGCAGCAGGCCACAGCGGCGGCCGCGGGCGCCACCCCTGAGAGGCACGGCTCCAGGGAGGAGGGCCAGCCGGAGGAGCAGACGGGCGCCCCGGCGCCGGCGCTCTCTGAGCTGAAGGCCGTGGTCACCTGGCTGCAGAGGGGCTTCCCCTTCATCCTCATCCTGCTGGCCAAAGTCTGCTTCCAGCATAAACTGGGTAACCGGCGTCTTCCCTCAAGCTGAAATGATAAATATGATACAAGATACAAGATATTTGTATTGGCCAATTGCAACAGGTACATTGGAACACTTCCTCCCCGGTCCCTCCCGCAGTATACATCTCCAAAACAATACCATACAACTAATAAAAATAAATAAACAAAAAAAGAACAGCAAATTGACATGTAGAAGAGGATATGTACACGTGTTAAATGTACATACAAAAATCTTTAAAAGCATTTAAAGTGCCAGTAGTGCAGCAGCATGATGAATACAGTGCAGTACAGTGCAGTAACTGTAATGAGTCCAGAAAGTCCAGCAAAGTATGACAGTGTAATGTTAATGACATGTTATGATAGTGTAATGTTAATGACATGTTATGACAGTGTAATGTTAATGACAGTGAAAGTGGCAGCACTCCTAGCGGTTCAGTAGGTCACTGCCTGTAGATAAAAACTGTCCTTAAACCTGGTAGTCCTTGTGCGGATACTGCGCAACCGGCGACCTGACGGTGAAACACAACTATATAATACTCTAGATTAGGGTAGCATCATATCACACAGGAAAGATTACAATATGCTAATGTTATACAAAAATGGTGATTTGTAAGAGTAGGTTCAGTGACGTCTTATGTCTATTGATGTTAGATGTAAACTATACAATTGAATCCCTCGTCTCTATGAAAATAGCAAGAATAGCATTTGTTTGGGCCGATGTTGAGGTGTCTCTCACGTGAATCTGAGCCCAGGTCTCCTCTTGTTGGCAGGTATCGCGGTGTGCGTGGGGATGGTTAGCACATTCGCCTTCGCCAATTCCACCTTCAAGCACCAGGTGTCATTACGGGTAATGTGTGATAATGCAAAACTCTTTCTCATTACCTCGAAAAAAAAAAGTTGATTTTATGTTAGGTGAAATATTAGGAAGAAATAAGTGTATTCCATTCCAATTCCAATAGTAATCCAAATATGTGCCCAATTTTTCGGCACATATTTCTGCACATATTTTTCTGCACATATCACATACTATATATACTATATGTTTTTTTTTACCAGTTGTTATACTTGGAAGACCGTTTTTACATCCTATCTAACCACTGTGCATGATATATTAATTCAAGATTCAAGATTCAAGATAACTTTATTTATCCCGAGGGAAATTAAGGTGCAACAGTTGACACAGGGTATTACCATGCACTTTACAGTTATATTTGCACTCTGGTTACATCTGGTTTCGATGTACTGTACTTGTGCTGTGCTGTGACAATCCATTGGAATCTAATCTAATCTAATCTTAAATGGTTGATACGTTAAATACGTTAAATGGTTGATATACGTATTGTTGTGTATTGTATATACCTACGTATTACTGTAATAATACTGTAAATTGTGCAATTCATCTATCAATACATTTAGATTTCATTTAGAGTTAATTTAGTTATATTTAGTTTATACTAGTTTAGTTTAGTTAGTTGTTTTTAGTTTTTAGGTATTAGTATATTTTGTGTGCATTTATTCCCCCTGTCTCAACTGTTGCACCTTCATTTCCCTCGGGATAAACAAAGTTATCTTGAATCTTGAATCTTGATCCAGGAGGAGCGTTCTGTGGTGGTCGCTGTGTGGATTATGGTGTTCCTGACAGGGAACATCATGTATCTCTACTATACGTTCAGTCAAGAAGAGCTGTACAACAGGTTGGTCAAGGGTTTAGGCAGGGGCCATTTTGTGTTGCACTACACTTTTAAAGTTTTGTAATTTCTGTTTTCGTTATTTATTCATTCATTTATGTGTGTATGTATTTATTTTTGTGTTAATTCCCGTTGTTCATGTAGGGAATGCTCCTGTTTTTGCCATTTCATGTCCTGTGAGTATCGATGTCTTATGTTTTATTATTTATATTCATGAATGTTTTTTGTTTTATAGTTAAGTGTTTTAATTAGTATTATTCTCAAACTGGAACAAAACGCCACTATGTACATGTTTTCCCGCTCCTAGCCTCATGTTCGCGAAGCCCAACATCCACAGCATGGACTTCTTCGACCTGATCTGGGTGGTGGGCATCACCGACTTTGTCCTCAAGTTCTGCACCATCAGCCTGAAGTGCTTCATCCTCTTCCTGCCCCGGATCTTCCTGGCCTTCAAGTCCAGGGTTGGTGCACTCTCCACCCTCTCAAGCCCGTCTGCATTTCTTTCATATGCATAACGCTCTCTCTCTCGTGACACTACACTGACAAACCCCAATGTGGCTTACAAGGAATTTTTATTTTTATTTTTTATTTATCGGAAATACTGTACATTGCGTAATAGGCTGGTGTGATATGGACATCATCGATTTTAGGGTTAACAAAAGGTCCATCCATCCATCTTCTCCCACTTATCCGTAATCGGGTCGCGGAGGTAGCAGCTCCAGCAGGGGACTCCAAACTTCCCTCTCCCTGGCAACATCGACAAGCTCTGACTGGGGGATCCCGAGGCGTTCCCAGGCCAGTGTGGAGATGTAATCACCCCACCTGTACCTCGGTCTGCCCCGTGGTCTCTTCCCAGCTGGATGTGCCTGGAAAACCTCCCTCGGGAGGCGACCAGGAAGCATCCTTACTAGATGCCTGAACCACCTCAACTGGCTCCTTTCTACGCGAAGGAGCAGCGGCTCTATACTCAGGTCACATACTGATGACACAAACAGGACCACATCATCTGCAAACAGCAGCGATTCAATCCTGAGCCCACCATACTGAAAACCCTCCCCTCCATGACTACGCCTTGAAATCCTGTCCATGAAAATCACAAACAGGATGGGTGACAAAGCGCAGCCCTGGCGGAGGCCAACACCCACTGAGAACAGGCCTGACTTTCTACCGAGAATCCGGACACAGCTCTTGCTTTGGGAGTAGAGAGATTGGATGGCCCTCAACATGACCCCCGCACCCCATACTCCCGCAGCACCCCCCACAGTATTTCCCGAGGGACCCCATCATTTGCCTTCTCCAAATCCACAAAACACATGTAGACCGGATGGGCATACTCCCAAGCCCCCTCCAGGATCCTTGCAAGAGTGAAAAGCTGGTCCGTTGTTCCACGACCAGGGCGGAATCCGCATTGTTCCTCTTCAATTTGAGGTTCGACTATCGGCCGAACCCTCCTTTCCAGCACCTTGGAGTAGACTTTCCCAGGGAGGCTGAGTAATGTGATACCCCTGTAATTGGCACACACCCTCTGGTCACCCTTTTTGAACAGGGGTACCACCACCCCCGTTTGCCACTCCTCAGGCACTGTCCCAGACTTCCACGCAATGTTGAAAAGACGTGTCATCCACGACAGCCCCTCAACACCCAGAGCCTTTAGCATTTCTGGACGGATCTCATCAACACCTGGGGCTTTGCCACTGCGGAGATGTTTGACTACCGTAGTGACTTCCTCCAGGGAGATTGATGTTTGCCGTCCTTCATCCTCCAGCTCTGTCTCTACCATTGAGGGTGTAGTTGGGTTAAGAAGTCCCTCAAAGTGTTCTTTCCACCGCCCGATCACCTCCTCAGTTGAGGTCATTAATGTCCCACCCTTACTGTACACAGCTTGGATGGATCCACGCTTCCCCCTCCTGAGGCGCCGGATTGTTTGCCAGAAACGCTTTGGTGCCGACTGAAAGTCCTTCTCCATGGCTTCTCTGAATTCCTCCCACACCCGCTGCTTTGCCTCCGCTACAGCCGAGGCTGCCGTCCTCTTGGCCTTTCGAAAGCTTGCAACTGAGTCCGGAGTCTCACAGGCTAACATAGCCCGGAAGGCCTCCTTCTTCAGCCGGACAGCTTCCCAAACCACCTGTGTCCACCACAAAGTCCAAGGGTTGCCGCCCCTTGAGGCACCAATGACCTTGAGGCCACAGCTCTCAACCGCAGCTTCGGCAATAGAAGCTTTGAACAATGACCACTCTGGCTCAATGCCCCCAGCCTCCACAGAGATGCCCGAAAAATTCCACCGGAGGTGGGAGTTGAAGGTCTCCCGGACAGGGGCATCCACCAGACGTTCCCAGTTCACCCGCACTACACGTTTGGGCTTACCTGGTCTGTCCAGAGGCTTCCCTCGCCATCTTACCCAACTCACCACCAGATGGTGACCGGTTGACAGCTCTGCCCCTCTCTTCACCCGAGTGTCCAAAACATGCGGCCTCAGGCCAGATGATACGATAACAAAATCGATCATTGACCTTCGGCCTAAGGTACTCTGGTACCATGTACACTTATGAGCATCCTTATGTTTGAACAGGGTGTTTGTTATGGCTAATCCATGACTACGACAGAAATCCAATAACAAAATCCCACTCCGGTTCAGATCAGGTAGGCCGTTCATCCCCAACACGCCCCTCCAAGTTTCCCCATCGTTACCCACGTGTGCGTTGAAGTCTCCCAGGAGGACTATAGAGTCCCCTTCAGGAGCCCCATGCAGGACTCCATCCAGGGTGTGCAAGAAGGTGGGATATTCCAAACTGTTGTTTGGTGCATAGGCACAAACAACAGTCAGAGTTTTCCCTCCCATGACCCTAAGGCGTAGGGAGGCGACCCTCTCGTCCACCGGGGTAAACTCCAACAAAGCGGCACTCAGCCGGGGACTTGTGAGTATCCCCACACCCGCCCGGCGCCTCACACCCTGAGGAACTCCAGAGAAGGAAAGAGTCCAACCCCTATCCAGGAGTTTAGTTCCAGAGCCAGTGCTGTGCGTAGAGGTAAGCCCCACCAGATCTAATTGGTAGCGCTCCACCTCCCGCACAAGTTCAGGCTCCTTCCCCCCCCAGAGAGGTGACATTCCACGTCCCCAAGGCCAGTCTCTGTTGGCTGGGTTTGGTCCGTTGATGCCCCCTGCCTTCACTGCCTCCTAACTGGCAGTGCACCCGACCCCAGCGGTTCTTCCCGTAGGTGGTGGGTCCGCGGGAAGGAGAAGTGGCCACGTTGCTTTTAGTATTGTATAGTTCAATCAATGTGATGAATTGAAGAGGGGGAGGCAGTGACACCCGGAGGATAACGGAACTAAAAACAGCAACCTGAAGAACTGTGGACACATAACACAGAACATATAGATGTCACAACATATAGATGTCACACATTCACAATTTTTGCATTTTGTCAATTCTATGGGGAGTTTTGACCAATCTAAATTACAAAAAAAAATGATCAGTGCCTTTACCATTGGTTTTACTTCAGATGCACCCTCCTGCTTTTCTTGGAAGCGAAGTCATCAATGATGGCTTCATATGATATCTGCTGGGAGAGCTCTCGGTTTATGCTGATTAGAGCAAGACCACTCAAACGTTCCTGTCCCATTGTGGAGTGCAGGTAGGTTAACAAAAGGTGCTTTCACAAAATATTTACACAATAAGATAAATATTGATAAATACTCATAATAATGTGTAATGTGGATGTAACGACTTATCAGTGGGTAAAGGCAAATAATAGAACAAGAGCAAGAACAGTCTGGAATGTTCAGAAAATGACATCACTTTACTGTAATGCAACCTTTAAAAACAGGGAAAGACAAGCCTTCATATAACATATCATTTATCATTAATTTTTTATCCTCGGGATAAATAAAGTTTCTTGAATCTTGAATATAATATCATATCACGATATCCATATAATATCGATATGTTGCTCAGCCCTACGATAATGTATCACTAAATAATATGATGCTCCTACAATATGAATATATAGTATTTGAATTAGTAGGTTCATTCGTATGGGTCATCTCTGGATGTTTGTGGGTGTGTGTGGGGCTAGGCAGGGTCGTCCGAGAGCCACACATGTATTTTGAGGACATTTTCCATTGATAAACAGACCTGCGGGCCTACCATAACCAGCCCAGCACACGCTGAGATCATCCCCCCCCCAGGGGGTTTGAGGGGGTGACGTCAATGGTCTCTGGAGCTCAACTTTTACCTGTGTCCTCAGATCTCACACACACACACACACACGCCCTCACACGCCCTCACACACACGTGCTCTTCCAGGTAGAGGTTAGATGAAGTCATGCATCAGCCTTTCCACTTGATTACCGCACTGAGCCAGAGGCACGCTAACACACACAATGCTAGCAGCCAATAGCACAACAGTAGTAGTAATAGTCAAACCAGGCAAAGGTGTTTGGTGTCATCTTGGAACATCTTAAATCCTTGTTGTTCATCCCAAAGTAGCTGCCCAGGCATCCACACATCACATGGTGACGCCCTCACACTGGTAGCCAATCGGTGTTCAGTTTTAATAACTCTTAAAGTTTAGTTGAGCCTTCAATTTAGTTGGTGTGTGTGTGTGTGTGTGTGTGTGTGTGTGTGTGTGTGTGTGTGTGTGTGTGTGTGTGTGTGTGTGTGTGTGTGTGTGTGTGTGTGTGTGTGTGTGTGTGTGTGTGTGTGTGTGTGTGTGTGTGTGTGTGTGTGTGTGTGAGGGGATCTAACAGCTGAGGCGCGATGAGCAGGAAGCTCCACAATTACATCTCACTGCGAGGCGGCGTCCTCCAGCTCCTTGGCTGGTGTCCAGGGCGCAGACGGTGACAGCCACTTGTGCGTGGGTGTGATGAGCTCTGTGGGACGCCAGCCACAATAACCAAGATGAATTGCCCTCGAGCCAGTGGCCTGCCTCCGTCTACCAACCTGTCTGCTCGGGGACGGCTACCCACACTCATTAATCTTAGTCAGCGGACGTCCAGGAAGTCATTATCCACGCTGGGAGGCCTCGGGGGCCACCGGGGAGTCTGGCTGTTTTGGGTTTGGGGCATCTCTTGTTTTTGTTTTTTTGCGGTGTTTGTTTTCCACCGTCCCCATTTCACCTGAAGTACTGTACGTCTGTGGGTTCAGAGGCTTAGTGGAAGAACTCTTTCTGCTTAAAAGATGAGGCTTTGGGCCTGCGTGTGTGTGTGTGTGTGTGTGTGTGTGTGTGTGTGTGTGGCGGGCTGGGGGTTGGAGAGTGGCTGCTGAGGCCCTCCAGGGCTAGGCTTAACGTGGGTAGATACCACGGCTGCCAGTTTCCCTTCCAGTGTGCTGAATTTGCCTGTGCTGTGGTGACAGTGTGGCTCTGGGCCCCTGCCATGTGGAGGGGTGTTGAGAGGAGGGGGGGGGGCGTGCTGGAGTCTGTCTGTTTTGAGCTGTTAATTCTGCACTGCACTTCGCTAGATAAAGAAGTGACTGCAAGCACTGGAGCACTTCCTGTTCAATGGGACGCTCACTTCCTGTTTCTCTGGGATGCTCACTTCCTGTGCTCTGGGACGCTCACTTCCTGTGCACCGGGATGCTCACTTCCTGTGCTCTGGGACGCTCACTTCCTGTGCACCGGGACGCTCACTTCCTGTGCACTGGGAGGCTCACTTCCTGTGCTCTGGATGCTCACTTCCTGTGCTCTGGATGCTCACTTCCTGTGCTCTGGACGCTCACTTCCTGTGTGGACCAGCCATGTGTATATAAGCAGTGTATTAGAGAAGTTGATGTTATTTGTCATATTAGGGACAAGCAGGAGACACTGGCCATGAAATGATTATATTGCAGGAATTCACAACCAGATGTTGTGGGCCGTGTGTTAAGGATGGAATAGATATGAACACAACATAAAGAAACAGTGCAAACTGCTCTTCTAAGCTTCTAAACCAGACCCAGTGATTCTGACCTGTGTGTGTGTGTCTGTGTTTCTCCCAGGGTAAGTTCTACCTGTTGCTGGAGGAGCTGAGCCAGCTGTTCCGTGCCCTGGTTCCCATCCAGCTGTGGTACAAGTACATCATGGGAGAAGACCCCTCCTCCAGCTACCTGCTGGGGGCCATGCTTATCATCATCTACAGCCTCTGCAAGGTAACCAGTTCTACACCTTTAGAATCACACTGCAGGTCCTTTAAACATGCTTAGCGGTCTGGGTGACTTCAGCCCCCACCTCCTGGCTTCACTGCATCATCTGTTAGCCTGATAGTCCCCAGGACCAACCTCCAGACCTGGGGCCACCCTCCCTCTGGAATGCCCTCCCCATCCACATCCGTCAGGCAACCAGCCTAAGCATCCTTCAAACAGGCTCTCAAGACCCACCTGGCTTTCCCCTGCTAGGCATCCTCCCCTGTAGAGCTCAGGAGGTAGAGCGGTCGCCTCACAACCGGAAGGTTGCTGGTTCGATCCCCGGCTCCTCCTAGCAAAAACTGTGGAGGTGTCCTTGAGGAAGACCCTAACCCTAACTGCTCCCCTCTGTAAAAGTAGCTGCCCACTGCTCCTAATACTAGGATGGGTTAAATGCAGAGAACCCATTTCACATGTATGTGTTTACAGTGTACATGTATGTGTTTACAGTTCACATGTATGTGTTTACAGTGTACATGTATGTGTTTACAGTGTACATGTATGTGTTTACAGTTCACATGTATGTGTTTACAGTGTACATGTATGTGTTTACAGTTCACATGTATGTGTTTACAGTGTACATGTATGTGTTTACAGTGTACATGTATGTGTTACAGTGTACATGTATGTGTTTACAGTTCACATGTATGTGTTTACAGTGTACATGTATGTGTTTACAGTGTACATGTATGTGTTTACAGTGTACATGTATGTGTTTACAGTGTACATGTATGTGTTTACAGTTCACATGTATGTGTTTACAGTGTACATGTATGTGTTTACAGTGTACATGTATGTGACCAATAAAGAGGATTCAATCCTCCACATTGGTTTTGGTTTTGTTTGTTGTTACTCTCAATTGAAAATGATACTGATTTTTTTTAAATTATATTTAAATTGTACTTTCAATTTGAACTTTCTTTTCTTTCTTATTTAAATCTATGTAACTATACAATTATTTTACCATGTCTGCTAAGCGCCTTGGTTGTCCAGAAAAGTGCTATAAAAAATGTAATGTATTATTATTATAATTATTCCAACCATGTATCATGTGTCAAAAGGTTTCTTTTACCAAGTTCCATATTGCTATTATTTACATTAGTGTCAGGCGGCCGCATGCTAAACGCTCTGGTGTGCTTTAGGGAGGGTCCTTTAAGGTTGCCGACATACAGTATGTCACACAATAGTCCACGCTGGGACTATTGGGACAGCTGTTCTACTAGCTGTCCCAATAGCGGAATATCCATCATCAGGCCATCATCAACTTTGAATTGACAAAATAACATGCAGGACTCTCCTGCTTATCAGAAACATGTTTTACATAGTCAAGAGTAAAACAGCCGTTTACCAAAAACGTGTACAAAAGACCATGAGTTTGGATGTGAGTCAATGCCTTTAAAGTGAACTTTATAGGAAGTATGACTATGACACAAACTATACATTCCAAACTACCTACTAGAAAATCTTCATCCATGCCGCACACGACTGTTGATGCATAATGATGATGTCTTCATTGCAGTCCTTTGACATCTGTGGCCGGCTGTCCTCCATTCGCAAGGCCTTGGTCATCCTCTGCAGCGCTCAGGTACGACGACCAACCAAAATGATGAACATCTTAAGATACATATTTATATTTGTAGTTTGTCTTCTTAAAATAGAAAGTACAGAGAAACCTGTGATAGGATGATCTATCTCTCTATCTATTTAGCTATATCGTAGTTCTCTCACAATTGTCATATATATATATACATATATCTGTCTATCTCTCTCTAGAATTTCGGTGTGCGGGCCAACAGCCAGCAGTGTGGTGAGGCTGGTGATGTCTGTTCCATCTGTCAGAATGAGTTCAGGGATCCCCTCGTTCTGGTCTGCCAGGTGAGGGCACTCTTTTTGTTCATATTTTAGTTTATTCACATTTAATTCATTCGGTGTGTGTGTGTGTGTGTGTGTATTGTAATGGGGGAAAAACCTCCGGTGTAGTAAATCCCCAATCATTGTTATTGTCTGTGCCCACCAGCTGCTCCTATTGTAAGAGAGGTGTTCTTTGTTTTACTTACACCCAACGAGAAAGAACATAACAAGCCTAGGCCAGGCCGGCGATAAGAATAGTTGAACATTCTCTTAAGGGTGATGTATTTTACACATATTACACAAGTGAGTTAGGCGTCATCTGTTGTGGCTAAACGACTGAAAAGGGAGACGCTCTTGTAAGTGTGTTGGACTTCTCTCTACACGTCTTGAGACGTGTGGATAGAACTCTGGGACTGGGCGCCCAACCTATTGATTGATTGTTTGTGTGATTTTGATTGTGGTTTTTTGGATGACTTTAGTCTTAAACAGTTTTCAGAGTTAGACCACTGGATGTGTATCAGAGAATTCGTGTGTGTGTGTGTGTGTGTGTGTGTGTGTGTGTGTGTGTGTGTGTGTGTGTGTGTGTGTGTGTGTGTGTGTGTGTGTGTGTGTGTGTGTGTGTGTGTGTGTGTGTGTGTGTGTGTGTGTGTGTGTGTGTGTGTGTGTTCTTGAAATTGCGCGTTTTGGACGTGGACTTGTGAGCCTTAATGGCCTTCTTCCCTTGTCCGTCCGCACAGCACGTGTTCTGTGAAGACTGCCTGTGTCTCTGGTTCGACCGGGAGAGGTCGTGTCCCCTGTGTCGCTCCTCCGTCATCGACAGCCTGCGCTGCTGGAAGGACGGGACCACATCCGCACACTTCCAGATCTACTAGTGTTAACTGCTGCTTTAGCCTGTTTTCTCTGGATGATCTACTTGTGTTCACTACTGCTTTAGCCTGTTTGTCCTCTAGATAGGGTTAACCACTGCTTTATCCTCCATGTACTCTGTTTAGGGGTAGCTTTGTAAAATTCAAGTCATGTGCGGTTCAGATGAGACAGACGTTTAACCGAGGTCCGGACTCCCCGTGGTCACTAAACATCCCATGGCACTCGTCAGGTGCTAACCCTGGGGTCCTGGCCATATTCCCAACCTGGCTCTTGTACCCCTCATCATCCCCCTGGTCTCTGATTGGATAGTTTAATTCCCCACGGTGTGTGTGTGTGTGTGTGTGTGTGTGTGTGTGTGTGTGTGTGTGTGTGTGTGTGTGTGTGTGTGTGTGTGTGTGTGTGTGTGTGTGTGTGTGTGTGTGTGTGTGTGTGTGTGTGTGTGTGTAGCGGTCTGGCTGCCGTGCATCACCCTCTGGGTGGTGCACGCTGGTGGTGGATGAGGTGTGATCGTCCACACAAAGCACGTTGTGTGCCTGGAAAAGTGCTGTATTCAATTCATTGTTATGATTCTAATTATTAATATTATTGTTATTGTTAACTACTGCTTGATCCTGTTCATCCCGCGCATACTATCTGTAGAACAGTGGTTCTATGTCATTCGGCACAAGTAGAGAGCTGTGGTGGCTTCCAGAGCCAACCCAAGATACTGTTGTTCTTATTTGAAACTGTTTTGTTGAAATAATTAGTAAACATGAATCGCAAGAGCTTTTCAAAATACAGCAAATGCAGCAGTTCATAACCAAGCACACATTACACAACATGTCTTTACACACACAATAAACCAGATGTACTCAAGTGTTTTGTGTTGAATATTTAATTAGAAAAAGCATTTTACAGAAATATATTGTACATGTAAAAACCTTCCATTACCCTGTAATGCTATAGGGTAATGTAACATAACCCTGTTAGTTTTATTTTCCTCAAATGTCGTATATGAAATGTGTCTGAAACAGTAGAAACAACGGCACGCACAATAAATATAAAGTAGTAGTAGTAGAGTAAATCAAAAATAAATAAAAGAAACGTCACCAGTTTTTCGCCCATGAACAAAACGTATACAAAACATAGCTATAACAATGATCTAATCTATAACAATTGCACGTGACAATTATGGAATTACGACATATATAATATCTCTTGCAACCAAATAAAACCTCAATACTGTAAACCAAAACCCAAGACACGCTCTGGCCCACTGCATGTATACATGTTCACCTTTGACCTAATGCAGTTCGCTTTAATGTGCATTAAGTGCTTTTATCAAATAAATGATGCATAAATAAATACAAATAAACAAAAAAAACAACCCATATCAATTCCCGGTTAGATGATCAGCGATCTAAGGTGGATGGATTGAGGGATGGATTATTAGGTAGCTGTGGAGAAGTTTTCCCTTCCTTGCGTCAGGGGAGGATGACGTCATCGTGTTACCGAAGCGTCCCGCCGGGGTGTGACGTCATCAGCGGCGGTGCCTGCTCGGCTTTTAACGACCGATCGAGTTTGTCGAAGCCGCTTCGCAGTGAACAAACAGCTCTCCGATGACGCATCTCCAAGCACAGTTTGGATACAATCTTAATAAAAAAATAATAATAATAATTAATTAAAAAGTCTTCTTCGTTTAATAAACGCAGTAGTGCAAAAATGTATCGTATAGCTTGGTTCCTCCCATGCATGTCCTGAAGGCACCATCTGAATACAAAGATACAAGACGAACACTTTAACCATCTGATATACTGGCACATGCAATTCTACTGACTAACACACACATATTGCAAATGCCGATTTCGGGCCATATATAGCACCATATATAGCACCATATTTAGCACACAGGATGAAGACGAGCTGTGATATACACATGCATGTGCTACACACATGTACTGTATGTTCTACTTCACCTGTATGTTCAAATACACCTGTATGTTTAGTGCACCTGTGTGTTTAGTGCACCTGTATGTTCTAATACACCTGTATGTTCTAGTACACCTGTATGTTGTAATACACCTGTATGTTCTAATACACCTGTATGTTCTAGTACACCTGTATGTTCTAATACACCTGTATGTTCTAGTACACCTGTATGTTCTAATACACCTGTATGTTCTAGTACACCTGTATGTTCAAATACACCTGTATGTTCTAATACACCTGTATGTTCTATGTTCTAATACACCTGTACATACACACCTGTTGCTGGTGTTGCTGTCGCGCGGCCCCGCGCGCCCTACAGGTGTCGCCGCCGGACGAGAAGCACGAGCGCTGCCAGGTGCATCGCCGTGTAAATAAAGCTCTTAAGATGATGATGATGATGATGATGATGCCCGCTTCGTCTCGTCGTCGTTAGTTGTCGCTCCCGTCGTCCGCATCGCTTATTGTCGTCCCCGGCCGCCCATCGTTTCTCCAGCTGATCCCCGATGGTCCTCAGACGGGACGCGAGAAGTCGCGTGGCGGAGCACGCGACCGGGCCCTGGGCGGACACGTCAGAGGCGCACAGGAGCGCCAGGGGCTGCTCTGCAGGTAACCAACACATGTTGACTCGATCGAAGTCCACCGAGTTCTCCACCTGTTTTTCTGTATGGGATATAAACCCTCCTCCCTCCTCCTCCTCCTCCTCCCTCGTTGTCTGGGCTCAAATCTGAACTGTGTTTGTATTTTCCTCGCATGCTCTCTCTCTCTCTCTCTCTCTCTCTCTCTCTCTCTCTCTCTCTCTCTCTCTCTCTCTCTCTCTCTCTCTCTCTCTCTCTCTCTCTGTTGTATTATGCATAACGTGTCACATGGTTTAGGGGTTTACATCATCTTCTCCCAAAAGAGAGCTGGAGAGTCATTAACTCTTAAAATGCTTATCTCGCCTGTTCTTTGTGTGTGTGTGAGAGAGTTTATATATATATACTCAGTATATCTATAGATATACTGAGTATATCTATCTAGATATAGATAGATATATACTTTCAAAGTATAGGAAATTATTAATTTTGAAAATATCATATATTTCAGGAATGTATTAGTTGTTCGAGCCCCTAGAATAAACCCTGCGGAATAAAAGGTTGCGGAACCTTTATGCTCAGGGATGTGTTCCTCATCGTGTTGTTTACATTCGCGGCACCGCTGCTCTCGTCTTGTTGTTGATGATGAATAACACACCATTGCATGGTGTACGCTTCTTCAATGCGTCCCCACAATCCATATCTATATACCACGACGTTTAAACAGAATTATTCGTTTGTGTGTGTTTGGCAGTATGGCAGACGAGGAACTCCTGGCGTTCAGGAAAAGCTGGAAACGGGAATTAACGGATAAGAAAGAAGTCCTGAACACGAACCCAGCCGAGGAGGAGGCGTCGAGTCCCTCCAAGACCAAGCGGCTCGCCGAGTCCAACAGCGACGAGCCCCAGTATGTCGCCATCGCCAGTGGTTTGTTGGACGGCAGGACGAGTCCCCTCCTCGCAAGAATCCAGGAGGAGAGGACTAGTAGGAAGAAGAAGGAGGAGGAGAAGGAGGAGAAGAAGAAGAAGAGGCCATATGTCAGCCTAACGGACACCGGCAGAGCAGGCGTGTTGCCCCAGAAGAAAGCGTCCAAAGACGAGAAGCTCCTGGATCAACTCATCCAGGACCTGGTATGATGATGATGATGGTGGTTCATCATGCTTCTACATTGTTAATTAAGTGTTAACGAAACATAGACGCCGATACCGTACGGAGATGGCCGAGCTCCCACGGAGATGGCCGAGCTCCCACGGAGATGGCCGAGCTCTCACGGAGATGGCCGAGCACTCACGGAGATGGCCGAGCACCCATGGAGATATCTAATCTAATCTAAACTTCTGTGATTACAGAATGAGATGAACGACATTCCATTTTTTGACATCGAGCTGCCCTACGAGTTGGCCCTGAAGATATTCCAGTATCTGGACTGTGATGAACTAGGCCGCTGTGCCCAGGTATGACACACCGGGGGGGGGGGGGGGGGGATGAGTTTGGACTTTACTTTTGTGTAAAAACAAAATAAATATATGTGGCCAGTATCCTAAAAAATCGAGTCATTTCAACTTGCACTCCTCAACCCGTCTTTATCTATCTCCCACCAGGTCAGCAAGGCATGGGCGCAGCTGGCGGAGGACGGGGTGCTGTGGTACAGGCTGTGCAGGAAGGCGGGCTACCTGTGTGACGCCAGTGTGTGTGACTCCCCCTGCTGGAAGAGCACCCTGCGGGACTGCAGGACCTCTCACAACACCGTGCGCTCCAACTGGAAGGTGAGGGCCAGGAGGCCGTCTTCAGGGCGCCTTCAGGACACCACGCACTAGGATGGGAAGTGTGTCTTTGTAATACGATGACAGATGGATGTTTCAAATATGAAATCGTAGTCAGTTGTGTGCGTGTGTTACTCGACTTAGACGGACGACGTAATGTAAGACAATAACCCAGAAGACATTTTATCTGTTCATATAAAAAAAAAACATAGGCATAAATATATATATTTTTGATTACAATTGAGTTGATGTACAAATAACTAAATTACGTATTCATGATGCTGCTGCAGTACTGACACTTTAAAATGCTTTTAAATGCTTTTTGCACAATATAACACATGTACATATCATCCATCAATCACTTTATTGTTCTTTTATGTTCATTTTCTTATATCATGTTCTTATATTATTGTGTTCTAGAATTTCACACAGTTTTTGATTACTCAGATGTGACCTTAAGTGAGTTGAGGCAGCGTAAGTAAACTAACTTGGGTCAATATTGGTTTAACATTAAAACGTGTGTTTCCTGTGCAGAGCCGCGTGGGGTCAGTCGTCCAGCTGCAGTTGGAGCTGGGCAAGGTGCTGTGTGACGTCAGCTCCTGTGACAACTTTGTTTTGGCAGGGTGAGTGAAACTCAGTCTTTGTTGTGGACACTATATCCGCTTTCATATCGGAATGCTTTTCTTTTTCCTTTTTTTATTTGTTTTAAATATATAACAAATAAAATAAAAAATAAAAATATTATTTGTTAGATATTTTTGTGATTTTCATTGTGTACAACTGCGACAAGAAATTATACCACACCCCCCTATGTGACTCACAAAGACAGTAAAAAAAGTCACTAAAACAAAACCATCTCTAAGCCATGACCATCGCTTTACAACTGTGACATTACACCCCAACCGCCCCAATCCGAACAGCTCAATAGAAGTCCTCCAACAACTGGTCCAGCAGTCCTCCTCCTACCTCACCCCTCACCGTGAACCCTGCTGTGCTTTCGCCTCACTCTGGTGGCTTCTTTAAATAGGGGTCATGTGACACATCATGTCATGTGGTTAAAAATGGGCTGAGTCTCCAAGTACTGGGAGCGAGCTCCATGAGGGGGCAGAGATAGATTCGGAGCCCCCTGGGGAGTCTGGATGTCGGCACGCCAGGAGAGGCCCGGGACCTCTTGGGAATCGCATGTTCACGTTCCCTGAGGTCGGGCAGAGTCTCCCCAGGTCTCAGAGCCATGATGTTTATGAATATTTGAGCCTGGTGAACACGCACATCGTTGCATGCACGGAAACACACGCGCGCAAGGACACACACACACACACACACACACACACACACACACACACACACACACACACACACACACACACACACACACACACACACACACACACACACACACACACACACACACACACACACACACACACACACACACACACACACACACACACACACACAGCTGTGATGACATATCAGTAGCACTAAAAACACAAGTTCAAGTTGGTCCAAAGATGTTAAATATTTCTACTGTTTAGTTGTTAGTTTAATAATTGGATTATATATATATTTTTCCTAGCACAGGTTATTTTCATTGTTTCCCGGCTCCTCCGGTGTGTAGTAATGCGGTTGGCGAGGGCCAAGTGCTATGAAACTTTAAGTGCTATGAAACTTTAAGTGCTATGAAACTTTAAGCAGAGTTTGTGTTTAATTTCTACAATTACCACATGCTGTGGTAATTGTGCTTTGGACCGTACTCAACAACAGCCTCATATTAAGTGTTGGCATTCTGTCAATGTGTGTACACACACACACACACACACACACACACACACACACACACACACACACACACACACACACACACACACACACACACACACACTGTGAGGCAGATGCCTGCTCAGACACAATGTTTTGTGTGGAGGCGCTAATGGTAGCCACACTCCCAGGGGATTCAGGTGGTGTGATGAGATCATTTCTCTCTCTCTCTCTCTCTCTCTCTCTCTCTCTCTCTCCTCTCTCTCTCTCTCTCTCTCTCTCTCTCTCCTCTCTCTCTCTCTCTCTCTCTCTCTCTCTCTCTCTCTCTCTCTCTCTCTCTCTCTCTCTCTCCTCTCTCTCTCTCTCTCTCTCTCTCTCTCTCTCTCTCTCTCTCTCTCTCTCTCTCTCTCTCTCTCTCTCTCTCTCTCTCTCTCTCTCTCTCTCTCTCTCTCTCTCTCTCTCTCTCTCTCTCTCTCTCTCTCTCTCATCATATATATTCATACTGGCATTATTCTCATTATTTGGTCGAAGTGAATTCTTACCTGAAAAGGGAAGGGTTAATCATCTTTTTAACTTTGTACATAAAGGCGGTATTTAAACACTGTGTCTGTGTCTCCAGGTACACCTCGGGGGACGTGAGGCTGTGGGACACGGTACACTGGGACACTTCAGCCTCCTACCTGAAGACCAACCGCCTCTCGGCAAACACCCAACCCAGACCTCACGTCACCCACGTTCAGGTCAGCACTATGCTGGCTGCTGCAGCCTACCAAGATGGTGAGCTGTGGGAGGCTGTGGTCTGTACATGTTGTTATGGAGGCTGTGGTCTGTACATGTTGTTATGGAGGCTGTGGTCTGTATGTGATGTTGTGGAGGCTGTGGTCTGTACATGTTGTTATGGAGGCTGTGGTCAGTATGTGATGTTGTGGAGGCTGTGGTCTGTATGTGATGTTGTGGAGGCTGTGGTCAGTATGTGATGTTGTGGAGGCTGTGGTCTGTACATGTTGTTATGGAGGCTGTGGTCTGTATGTGATGTTGTGGAGGCTGTGGTCTGTACATGTTGTTATGGAGGCTGTGGTCAGTATGTGATGTTGTGGAGGCTGTGGTCAGTATGTGATGTTGTGGAGGCTGTGGTCAGTATGTGATGTTGTGGAGGCTGTGGTCAGTATGTGATGTTGTGGAGGCTGTGGTCTGTACGTGATGATGTTGTGGAGGCTGTGGTCTGTATGTGAGGTTGCTGTGGAGGCTGTGGTCTGTATGTGATGATGTGGAGGCTGTGGTCTGTATGTGTTGTTATGGAGGCTGTGGTCAGTATGTGATGTTGTGGAGGCTGTGGTCTGTATGTGATGTTGTGGAGGCTGTGGTCAGTATGTGATGTTGTGGAGGCTGTGGTCTGTATGTGATGTTGTGGAGGCTGTGGTCTGTATGTGATGTTGTGGAGGCTGTGGTCTGTATGTGATGTTGTGGAGGCTGTGGTCAGTATGTGATGTTGTGGAGGCTGTGGTCTGTATGTGATGTTGCTGTGGAGGCTGTGGTCAGTATGTGATGTTGTGGAGGCTGTGGTCTGTATGTGATGTTGTTGTGGAGGCTGTGGTCAGTATGTGATGTTGTGGAGGCTGTGGTCAGTATGTGATGTTGTGGAGGCTGTGGTCAGTATGTGATGTTGTGGAGGCTGTGGTCAGTATGTGATGTTGTGGAGGCTGTGGTCAGTATGTGATGTTGTGGAGGCTGTGGTCTGTATGTGATGTTGTGGAGGCTGTGGTCAGTATGTGATGTTGTGGAGGCTGTGGTCAGTATGTGATGTTGTGGAGGCTGTGGTCTGTATGTGATGTTGTGGAGGCTGTGGTCAGTATGTGATGTTGTGGAGGCTGTGGTCTGTATGTGATGTTGTGGAGGCTGTGGTCAGTATGTGATGTTTCCCTACCGGCCGCAGGCTGTGTGGACGTCTGGAGCACGGAGACGGGCGGGACTCCCATCCACCACTACCAGTGCGCCGGAGACGGACTCGGGGCCCTGGCGCTGTGCACGGACAGCCCCGCAATGGCCTCCGCCTCCGGGCCTGAAGTCCGCCTGGATCGCTGCGACGACTACGGCTACTGGAGGATCGTCTGCAGGACCCGGCTGCCCAATCCCGTGAGTGGTCTCCTCCCCGGGTACCTTTTACTTCACGGCTCCCTGTGCCTCCCCTGCACTAGAAGGAAGAGGTGGGCAGGAGACATCTGTTGTTGTTGTGTCCACTGTCAAGTCATTACATTTTGTGTGTATGTTTTGCTTCTTCACTAACGATCATCAAAACAATTACAATGAGTTAAAAACCTGTGCACCCCATTCTTCTTGTCCTCCTCCTTCTACTTCTTCTGTGAAGAGTTAACCCTGCGTGACCCTTGGTGGCTTCCTACCCGCAGGTAGACAGCCTGCTCCTGGTACCCGGCCAGGAGCCGCGGTTTCCGCTGGTGGTGGTGGCGGCCGTGGATTCCGTGTACCTGCTGGACCCCCGGGAGATGGAGAGGGGTGAGGAGAGGGAGGCCCCCCGCGTCCTGCACTCTGTCTACGGCCACCCGGTCACCTGCCTGGCGGCCTCCTCCACCCAGCTGGCCCTGGGGGTGAAGAGCAGCGGGTGGGCCATGCACGACAGAGGCAACAAGGTGGGTGCTCTCAGCTTGTGTTCCTTGTGGGGTCCCCCTGTAGACGTATATATAAGACACAATAAGCGGAGGACAGGTGTGTCACATCAACGCTTGGGGGCAGCAGTAGCTCAGGAGGTAGACTGGTCGCCTGACAACCGGAAGGTTGCTGGTTCGATTCCCCGGCTCCTCCTCCTCCTAGCCATGTGTCGAAGGTGTCACTGAGCAAGACACCCTCACCCTAACTGCTCCTGACGTGCAAGGTCGTAGCCTTGCATGGCTGACTCCGCCGTCGGTGTATTAATGGGTGAGTGTGAGGCTTGACTTGTAAAGCATTTTGAGTGGCCGCAATGGTTAAAAAAGCGCTATATAGATGCTGTCCATTTACCATTTAATCAGGAGTTAACCTGGTAACCGTATTAGCCAATCGGCGATTATGCACGCAATAGCACGTGTTTAACCTCTAGAGGGAGTCGTCTAATGCAAACTCATATCCACGTGGTGATGGGCTTGGTTCTCCTTAACGTATAGTTAAGGATGCCGTTGGTGTATTTCTTCTGATGACCTTGTTGATGGTCTAATCTAGTGGTTAGGGATGTGCAAGGGTTCTGGGTACGAGCCCAATGTCCACAGTCTCCCTGTAGATGTCCTTAACCCCTACCTGCTGCTTAGTGCCCTGTGTCTGAATTCACTGTATGTTGCTTTTCTGTAATACTTTGAATTGTTGCGTCAGTGAGGTACATCGATGGATTCCTTTGAGAGTTTTTTGATGATGATTGATGAGTTACACATCGACTTAAATCATCCATCTTTCAAAATGATGATGAGTTGACTCCCAAATGACAAACCGAACAACATGAGCAGCTCCCAACACAACGTGTGTATTCATTTAAACTGAGCTTGTTGACTACTGTCCAGGTGGGACGATAACCCACTCGCTGATTATCTAGCGAAATAATAGAAAAGCTGCATTGGGGAGGGCTTTCTCCACCACGTTGTGAATACTGATCACGGATGTGATTCATTAGACACGATGTGTTATGTTCAGATGTGTGGATTGTCATGAATCAGACCGCCAATGTTTAATTAACCGGCAATGTTAATTGACAACCTATGTGCCACCCCTGCCACCGTCTTCTGGACCCAAATGGCATCCATGGTGAATAGGGCTGTGGTCTTTGTCTGCTAATGGCGTTGGTGGCTTGTTTTCAAGGCCCTCTTTGTTCTGTCTTGTTGCATTGCAACAAGAGTGAGGCTCAGGTGGAGGGAAGCCAAATATGTAGGAGGGGACGTCTGATCCAGCACTCCTCTTTTGAGTCTTGAGACAAAGGCCTGAAGGTTACCTGCCTGAACTGCAGTCTTGTGTGTAGCCTGTAACGTGTCTTGTGTGTAGCCTGTAACGTGTCTTGTGTGTAGCCTGTAACGCGTCTTGTGTGTAGCCTGTAACGTGTCTTGTGTGTAGCCTGTAACGCGTCTTGTGTGTAGCCTGTAACGCGTCTGTGTGTAGCCTGTAACGCGTCGTGTGTAGCCTGTAACGCGTCTTGTGTGTAGCCTGTAACGCGTCTTGTGTGTAGCCTGTAACGCGTCTTGTGTGTGTAGCCTGTAACGTGTCTTGTGTGTGTAGCCTGTAACGCGTCTTGTGTGTAGCCTGTAACGCGTCTTGTGTGTAGCCTGTAACGCGTCTTGTGTGTAGCCTGTAACGCGTCTTGTGTGTAGCCTGTAACGCGTCTTGTGTGTAGCCTGTAACGCGTCTTGTGTGTAGCCTGTAACGCGTCTTGTGTGTGTAGCCTGTAACGCGTCTTGTGTGTGTAGCCTGTAACGCGTCGTGTGTGTAGCCTGTAACGCGTCTTGTGTGTGTAGCCTGTAACACGTCGTGTGTGTAGCCTGTAACGCGTCTTGTGTGTAGCCTGTAACGCGTCTTGTGTGTGTAGCCTGTAACGCGTCTTGTGTGTAGCCTGTAACGCGTCTTGTGTGTAGCTTGTAACGCGTCTTGTGTGTGTAGCCTGTAACGCGTCTTGTGTGTGTAGCCTGTAACGCGTCTTGTGTGTAGCCTGTAACGCGTCTTGTGTGTAGCCTGTAACGTGTCTTGTGTGTGTAGCCTGTAACGCGTCTTGTGTGTAGCCTGTAACGCGTCTTGTGTGTAGCTTGTAACGCGTCTTGTGTGTAGCCTGTAACGCGTCTTGTGTGTAGCCTGTAACGCGTCTTGTGTGTAGCCTGTAACGCGTCTTGTGTGTAGCCTGTAACGCGTCTTGTGTGTAGCCTGTAACGCGTCTTGTGTGTGTAGCCTGTAACGCGTCTTGTGTGTGTAGCCTGTAACGCGTCTTGTGTGTGTAGCCTGTAACGCGTCTTGTGTGTAGCCTGTAACGCGTCTTGTGTGTAGCCTGTAACGCGTCTTGTGTGTAGCCTGTAACGCGTCTTGTGTGTGTAGCCTGTAACGCGTCTTGTGTGTAGCCTGTAACGCGTCTTGTGTGTGTAGCCTGTAACGCGTCTTGTGTGTAGCCTGTAACGCGTCTTGTGTGTAGCCTGTAACGCGTCTTGTGTGTGTAGCCTGTATCAATAGAAGTTATACTGTACACATATGGTATTGAGTACCTTCGACGCTGCTCTGGAGCTAGATGTGTATATAGTGTCTTTAATTAGCCTTTGCTACTCTCCGTACCCCTGCGTTCTCTCGTGTCTGTCCCCACAAGGAATAGATACAAACTGCGGTTGGGGATTATTGCATAGCGGAGCTCGCCGACCCAAGCGTTGTTGTTCACCTCCTGGGTTCTCGGTCTCGGGCCCTAATTACTACAGCGTTTAACTCGGGTGTTCGTCCACAGTGGCGTCTGTTTGCGTCTAATTGTGTTGTGTTTGTACCCACCCCTGTGCACCCTAATCGAAGCTTCATAACTTTACTTAAGAGTGTACAAATACCCAGCAGACAAGCTATTTAGATCGTGATTCTCCATCGAGGGGGGTGTGTGGTGTGTGTGTTAAAGTGCTGTTTTGTGTCAAGGTAGAGAACAAGAGCTTTGTCCCACTTCAAAACTCCAAAACTGAGTTCCATCCAACATTTAATTCCCTGTTCAAATATTTCTGTTCAGGCACAAATGTGGACGAGCCACAAAGTGCATTCTTTTGTCGCTTTCTTCCACAATGTCCTTGTGTTGCCTGGTGGCTGAGGGCTCCTCAGCGCTGACCCTGACGTCTCAGCAGAGAGGCAGGGCTGGCCTCCAGAGGCAGGGCTGGCCTCCAGAGGCAGGGCTGGCCTCCAGAGCCCCTCTTGTGTGTTTGGTGGCACTGAGGCTCCACTCAGCGGACTGTGTGGAGACAAGCAGCTTCACAATCTATTATCTATATGTAAATATTCAGGTTTACAAGTGATCCCTTTGAACATGTTGGTGGAGTTTTATTGAAACTATTGATATTATCAGAGATTAATCTTCGTCTGGATAGGATTTATAGATTTATTTTTATTTTTATTTTTTTGGTTGTCAAAGTAGAAAAATATTCAGTGCTGATCTTATTGTCTTGGGTTTTTATTACTTCAAAGTTAGCTTTAGGTTGAATTGAATACCTTCCTTTTATCATTCATGGCTTATTTCAGGTTTTTAAATTTTCCCACCATGTAGTGTTGTTTAAAGAAATATTCATAAAAAAATATTTAATACAAACTGGAGAAAAGTGTGAGTGAAAGAGAATAACAATTAAAAATTCATATTTTAACTGTGGGTTTCATCCACCAGATTCCTGTAGTATTTAATGCAGACTAGTGTGTAAATGACAACCAAACTTTAGCGTTGCTAACTTTCCCCAACATCCCTCTATGTGATGCCAAGTCATGAGTAGCTCTCCTCTTTTGGCAAATTACATTTTCTTTATTTATTTTTTACAGAAACGGTAATCATCTTAACAAGTCTGTCACTCTCGTTACTGTGGAGAGGAAGTACCAACTGCCAGCAGATGCTTGCGATGCCAAATTTAGTTTTATGCTTCTTCCCCTTTTCTCTAATAGGAAAACATATGCTTCGTTAAAAGACATTGGTTCACTTTGTCTCTCACAATGGAGTCTGTTATCGTTGCCTTCTTTTCATTTAGACTCCGGGCTCAGGTAGTGGTTTCAAACTTTTAATAAAACCTGCCAATTTGTGACCTTCTTCCAGCGACAGTTTGTGACAAACCTTGGCTGTGAAAAGTGGAATTTGAGTGCATTTCAAATTTAGAATTTCGAAGCAGGTCTGTTTTTTTAACCATCAATCCACCTGCGGCATTGTGTGTGTGTGTGTGTGTGTGTGTGTGTGTGTGTGTGTGTGTGTGTGTGTGTGTGTGTGTGTGTGTGTGTGTGTGTGTGTGTGTGTGTGTGTGTGTGTGTGTGTGTGGTGTGTGTGTGTGTGTGTGTGTGTGTGTGTGTGTGTGTGTGTGTGTGTGTGTGTGTGTGTGTGTGTGTGTGTGTGTGTGTGTGTGTGTGTGACTGGGAAGGGTCCGAGTGTTTGGCGGCCGGTCGGTCAGTTGGCCTGCTGACACGCAGCACACCCTGTGCCATATTGTTGAGCTCAAGCTGCAGCAACATGGCACCCTTCGCCTGTTCTGGGTGGGAGTGACCGACCGACAGACAGAACCCAGACAACGCTTTGTGCATCCGTGATGGACACAGTCACTCCTAAATCAGAGTTGCCATTGGAGGGATAGGGGATAGGGGCTACGTCTCGGGGGATAGGGGCTACGTCAAGGGGGATAGGAGCTACGTCTAGGGGGATAATGTCAACATCTAGGGGATAGGGGCTACGTCTAGGGGCTTAGGGGGATAGGGTCTACGTCAAGGGGATAGGGTCTACGTCTAGGGGATAGGGGCTACATCTAGGGGCTTAGGGGGATAGGGTCTACATCTAGGGGGTTAGGGGATGGGGGCTACGTCTAGGGGCTTAGGGGGATAGGGTCTACATCTAGGGGGTTAGGGGCTTAGGGGGATAGGGTCTACGTCTAGGGGGATAGGGGCTATGTCTAGGGGGTTAGGGGGATAGGGTCTACATCTAGGGGGTTAGGGGATAGGGGCTACGTCTAGGGGTTAGGGATAGGGGCTATGTCTAGGGGGTTAGGGGGATAGGGTCTACATCTAGGGGGTTAGGGGATAGGGGCTACGTCTAGGGGGTAGGGGCTACGTCTAGGGGATAGGGGCTATGTTTAGGGGATAGGGGCTACGTCTAGGGGGTTAGGGGCTACATCTAGGGGTTAGGGGATAGGGGCTACGTCTAGGGGGTTAAGAGGAAAAGGGCTACGTCTAGGGGGATAGGGGCTACGTCTAGGGGTTTAGGAGGAAAAGGGCTACGTCTAGGGGATAGGGGCTACATCTAGGGGGTTAGGAGGAAAAGGGCTACGTCTAGGGGGTTAGGAGGAAAAGGGCTACGTCTAGGGGGATAGGGGCTACATCTAGGGGGTTAGGAGGAAAAGGGCTACGTCCAGGGGGTTTGGAGGAAAAGGGCTATGTCTAGGGGGATAGGGGCTACGTCTAGGGGGATAGGGGCTGGGTTTGGGGGGGGTACATCTTTAATCCCTTAACTATGGATATGAAGAGAGAATGATGGAGTATATTTCAGAAGCGCATTGGAACATCGGTCCAAATGTAAACTGTGATTTCCCCTGTACGTGTCACTGGTCCAATCGAGGGGCCGTTGAATTGAAAGCAGCTGTTTTTCATAGTCTCTGCTTCGGTGGTTGGTTCTTGACGGGTTGCTAGCCAGACTCCAAATCACTGGTGAAGCACGTGTCCGCTAAGTGACTATATTTTAAATTAGCTTTGTCCTGGAGCAATGCTAAATGTAGTCTTTGTCCTACATAGAGGATGGAGGGGGGGGGGGAAAGGGAGGGGAGGAGGAGGGAGGGAAGAAGGGAGGGAGGGAGGAGGAGGCGGTGCTGGCACCTTCTCAGGAATGACATCATTAGCGTCTACCTCGGCTGGCCCGTGTCCTGCGTCTCTCTCTTCCCTCCTTGTCCGCTTGACTATTTGTTTCCCCCTCACTGCCTTCATTCCATCTAACGCCTTTGCTCATCTCACTCTCCCTTCCTTCACCATCCCTCTCTCTCTCTTGTTCGCTCTCTCTCTCTCTCGTTCTCTCTCTCGTTCTTTCTCTCTCTCTCGTTCTCTCTCTCTCTCTCTCTCTCTTGTTCTCTCTCTCTCTCTCTCTCTCTCTTCCGACATCTGCCTTTTGTCTCCGGCTCCCTCTTCATGTCTCGAGTTTCCCTTTCTTTCTGCCCGCCGTCTCTTTTGCACACGCACACACACGCACACGCACACGCACACGCGCACACACACCAACCAAAACCCTTGTGTCCTTCTGTTTTAATCCTTTTCATTAGTCCAAGCAGGCTCTCTCTGGTTCCCGCCTCGTGTGTCCAGACTCGTTAAGGACGACATCATAGCACTAATTGGCGGATGAAGCCAGTTCTAGATGACATCATTTTGACTTGATTAATATATATATCTATATATATATATATAGATATATAGATAGATAGATAGAGATAGATAGATAGATAGATAGATAGATAGATATATATATATAGATTTATTTAATATATGGGACAACTATTGAGCTTTAACTGGTGGTGTGCGTCACTCTATTCAATTGTATGGGAGCGCTATTTGTCTCCCACATTTCAAGTCATTCTTTGTTTCCATTCTATTTATGTTTTAAGGAGTTTCAGAGTTTGACATAAGTGCTAAAGAGTGGGAGACCATTGACTGTGTGTGTGTGTGTGTGTGTGTGTGTGTGTAGATCCAGGTGTACAGCGTGGAGACCAGGCAGTCTGTGGGGCGGGTGGGCAGCTCTCTTAGCGACTTCACCTGCATCCACCTGAGTCCCCCCCACCTGCTGGTGTGTGGCAACAAAGACCGGAGGTAACGCACGCTCGCACACGCACACACCCTCGCTCGCACGCACACACGCGTCACTTTGCTGTATCACAATACTAAATTGCATTGGGTAATGTGTGGACATATTTATCAAATATTCACACACAGATGTGGAAACAGATTCATAACGCCGTGCTTAATGACTACACACACACACACACACACACACACACACACACACACACACACACACACACACACACACACACACACACACACACACACACACGTGTTGTTTAGCAGGTGGGCGAAGACAACGCCACACACACACACACAGACTTCACACCTCGTTATTGTGCCGGAACTTCACTTGAAAACAAGCTGGTTAAACATTCGTCACACACACACACACACTCCGAGAGAGCGGGGGGAACAGATGTTCTGCAGAGTAGACCCACGAGAGAGACGGTGAAACTAGTCAGAAGTCACACCTCTCTCTCTCTCTCTCTCTCTCTCTCTCTCTCTCTCTCTCTCTCTCTCTCTCTCTCTCTCTCTCTCTCTCTCTCTCTCTCTCTCTCTCTCTCTCTCTCTCTCTCTCTCTCTCTCTCTCTCTCTCTCTCTCTCTCTCTCTCTCTCTCTCTCTCTCTCTCTCTCTCTCTCTCTCTCTCTCTCTCTCTCTCTCTCTCTCTCTCTCTCTCTCTCTCTCTCTCTCTCTCTCTCTCTCTCTCTCTCTCTCTCTCTCTCTCTCTCTCTCCACACACACCTTGGAAAGCAGCGCCTCACTAACTACTGTGAGAAGTTCTGAGGTAGACGGCAGCTTGCAGTTATGATTAACTCAGATGTTTGCGAACAGAGTTCCAAGAGTGTGTGTTGAAGTCAGCCCTCCCCACAAATAATATTCAAGTAGAACACCCACACACACACACAACCCCCCCCCCCCCCCCCCCCCCCTGGCTCTTGGAATGAGTGAAACAAGACCAATAAAAGAGCCTTTCTCTTCCTGCCGGCCGTCTCCCTCACTAATGGACGGCGGTGCGCTGCGTGATCTGGCACGGCCGGGGCGTCCCGTGCGTCCGGGCCCCAGCTGGTGCTGGGGAGCAGCGGTGTCCAGCGGGCTGTTCAGAAGCTGGCTCCAAGTGAAGGGCAGAGCTTGGATTCATCTGGTTGTTGTTGTTGTTGTCATCACTCCAGTGCAAAGAGGGCCTCGGCGAGGCACGCCGTTTCGGCTCAGCCCCGGTACTCTGGACAACGGACAACTAGACAAAGTGATTATTTTTATTTTTATTTAGTGTTTTGTGGATTCTGATCTATAAAGAAGTCCTCGACAGGCGAGCTCTTGTATGTTGGTGCATCAAAAGGACAGGCCCTTCATGTGCTGGGGCCTTTGTTCTCCTCCGAGACATAGCGGCGGTGGTGGTTGTGCTGTGAGAGGCTGGCTGCAGGCTTGGCTTCAGAGTGAAGTAAAGTCGGTGGCTGAAGGCCAGGCCCCTAATGCATCCCTTCCTCTTCCTCCCCGAGAGGCTTTGTCTGTCGCTCTGTTTAAACACAAGACAGCGTCGCGGGGTCCTGATGGGGGGGGGCTGTCTGGAGACGTGCCCGACGAGACTAGGCAACTGTGACATGAAAGATTGAAAGGAGAGAGAGAGACGGGGAGAGAGAGAGAGGACCACAAAGACCTCGGCTGGAGCCACTGGTCCCTTGGTCTTTAGTAAAGTAAAACAACCAGCCATTTTTGTCCATATTGACTCATATGGACAGACTCGACGCGTTTCAACTGTTAAAAGAAAGTTTAGGTCTCTGGTGCCACACGATGGCCCGGAAATAACGTCTAATTATAAAAAAAAAAAATTGTTTTTTTTAAAACCCCAACATTTTATCGTATGAAGATCATATCCCCGTTTCAGGTGATTAGGGCTTCAGTGGCTCCACTTAGTTGGTCTAATCTTTCAGAATGCTTTACCTGGCGAAGCCGCAAGCTTCCTGATTAATCCAGAGAAGCCAGACCACAGTAGAGCCGTCCCTCCTCCAGCGTTAGATGGATGGTCTCCGGCTCCCTGCCAATAGCGCTAAATACGTTCAGACTAAACCTCCTCCTCCGACGCCTCGCGGTGCGGCGGCATCGGCGGCCAAGAGGAGCGCGTCACACTTGATTCGTTTAAAAATATCTGGACGCTAGAAATGAAGTTTCCCCCCCCCTTAATTGCTTAAACAGAATGACATCACCGTAATAAACATATTGGAAGGATTCAGCGTGTGGATGGTGTCACCTCCCCCCCCCCCCCCTGCCCCCTGATGCTTCGGAGACCCAATAAATCAGTGATCAGAGCAGATGGAGCTCCATCTCCCCCTGGGCCCACGTCGCTTCTAGAGACTCAACACTGCAAACTGGGAGAACTAATGTGCTTACAGTATAAAGATGGGTTTATATGGCCGCTGGTCGCGGCAGGGTTCGTTCGCCAGTTCCCGGCTTCTTTCGGTTAGAGCTTCTTAGTCGGTAAAGAAAGACAAACTGTTTGCAACCGCTTGTTGAATAACCAGTATTGCAGGAAATTAAATGCAGATTTGCTGGTGACTTGCGGTCTCCTGTCTCGGGTGGGCGGGTGGGCGTGTGGGCGGGACACATCTCATGGTACCGCTCGGGGCGACGGCTCAACACACGTGAGCTCCAACATGACGCATTGTGTTCTGATGGGAGTACGGGGGGGGGGCTGTACTGAACCTTTATTCAGGACTAACTGTTCCTTCCAGACGAATACAGATTCAGTGTCGGAACAGTGGTCAAAATGATATTCAGTGTCGAAATAATATCCATTCAGTATCGTTTCATAATAACAGAATCGCAGTGGGGCCAGGCACTTATCAGCGGCGTACCTAGTGGAATTGGGCAGTCGCTGAGTGGGTAGAGTGGGTTGTCGATCCCCCGGCTCTCCTCCTAGACAAGTGTCGTGGTGTCCCTGAGCAAGGCACCCTCACCCTAACCGCTCCTAACCGACCAGCTGATCAGGCTGTCTCCTTGCACGGCTGACACCGGTGTGTGTATAAATGTGTGTTTGAGAATGGGTGAACGTGAGACATAGTTTGGTTCAAGGCGCACTATAAATGCAGTCCATTTATCATTTTCCCTCCCATACAGAGCAAACAGAGCATAAATGCAGTGCACACCGCTGCCGTGAGTTGAAAAACCTTGTTTCTGAGCTCAAGTCGTACAATACAGACGTCACACTCTCCCCCACAATTGTGTATTTTTTTTGGGGGGTTTTGTAGTTTTAGAATGTGTTTCTCGGACCTCACAATGAGCGCTTGTGATCTTTGGAGAGTATGAATTGTGCTCTTGTGTCCTGTGAATGAATGATCCCCTTTCACTGGGACGGGCTGTGGGAGCGCAACCGCCCCCGCAGGCCAGGAGGCAGAACCTCCAGGGCTGGTGGATGTGGTTCTGGTCCTCCATGAGGGGATTTGCTCCTCTTCATCTGTCCGTCCCCCCCCCCCCTCCCCGTACCCCCACCCAAAAGAAAATCAACTGTAGTTTAGCGAACAAGAAGTCACTTTTGTACATTTGTTGAATAACTTTCAAGCTCACGCTTGTCGTCCTCTTTGATTCCATTTATGTCTTTAGTAGATTCTGGGTGTTTTATTTGCCAGAGCTGACCTTATAGATACCCACACCCATTTTAATATTCAAGATATGCAACAAGTACAATTGAGTGCTTACTCCCCATTCCCTCCCAAAACATGCAAAGTGCCAGTAGTGCAGCAGCATCATGAACACACAGTCCAATACAGTGCAGTAACTGTAATGAGTCCAGAAAGACCAGCAAACATATGATAGTTTAATGTAATATGGATGACAATGTTATGATGGTGGCAGCACTCCTAGCAGTTCAGTAGGCACACTGCCTGTGGATAAAAACTGTCCTTGAACCTTCCTATATCATATAATAATTAATATAGTGTGCTGTTTGACCTATTGATGCAAAGCGATGATAATCATCTTTTCTTTTTTGATTAATTAATCATGCTTTATGTCCCCGGGTTTGCTGTCGTGAACGTCAACCAACACGATTGTTTTTTCGAAGTTGTAAACTGGCGGCCGATTGGTCTCTCCTCGGGTCCCTCAGGGTGAGGCTGTTCGACCAGCGGAGCGGCTCGTGCGTGGTCTCGCTGTACGCCCACCACATGGGCGTCACGGCGGTGCAGACGGACGACTGGAAGATCGTGAGCGGCGGCGGCGAGGGCTTGGTCTGCGTGTGGGACGTGAGGGCGGGAGCCAAGCTGTGGGAGAACCACGACAGGTATCTCTATCGTCGGTCTGCGGTGACAGTGTTGACCCCTGACCCCTGACGGTTTAACACGACACGCCTGTCGTCCTCTTGC
This sequence comes from Muraenolepis orangiensis, assembly GCA_027704905.1. NCBI lineage: Eukaryota > Metazoa > Chordata > Actinopteri > Gadiformes > Muraenolepididae > Muraenolepis > Muraenolepis orangiensis. Next base: position 2,594,912 of record CM051017.1, read on the forward strand.
ATTCCTATGACAAAAAATGATAAATAATACAATAAATAAATAATAAAATGTGAATAATCCCTCAACTAAACAAATAACAAAAAGTGTAATCTATTTCAAATGAACAGAATAAATGCATACAATACAGTGTTTGATTTACCCAAGACTGCTATTTTATACATGTTAAAACATTGATACAGTTCTTTATTCCTCTCTCTCGCTCTCTCTCTAGGCATCCCGTGCGGCATGTGTGTTTCCAAGGCAGCAATCTGGTGACGGCCAACATCCCAGACGAGAAGACTCCCCGCGGTGCCTGCATCACCGACGACGATCTCACCGCTCACCGCAGGTAGTTTGCCGCTCAGCCAACCCCGAGCTGCACCTCTCCAGCAGCAGCAGGTCCCATCGCGGTCTACAACACAGTGGTCCTCTCTCACACACACTCACACTCACACACACGTCTTCTCTGGAGGACAGGAGCTGGCTAAGCCGGTTCATCCCTGCTAATAATACGGTTCATGTGTGCGCGGTCTGCGTTCAGATGACCGCTGTTGTCGTGGAGAATGTCAAATGTTTGAAGTGATTGTTCTGCACTTTTAAACCCTTAAAGGAACACTTTGAAACCCTTAAAGGAACACTTTGAAACCCTTAAAGGAACACTTTTAAACCCTTAAAGGAACACTTTTAAACCCTTAAAGGAATACTGTGCCGGTTTCTAACCAGGTTTGTACCATTACAATGTGGGTAGTTTATGTAAATAACAATGATCTATTCATCTCCATTTTTACCAGCATTTAGTTTTGCAAATTTGATGAATTTGCATCGTTTTGCACCGTCTGGCTGACTTTTGCCGGCTCTAGGGATGTGGTTCCAACTGCTGTTCTCTGGTACTGTAGCACCAATTCTCTAGGGGCTGTTGTTCCAACTGCTGTTCTCTGGTCACGTAGCACCAGTTCTCTAGGGCTGTGGTTCCAACTGTTGATCTCTGGTCACGTAGAACCAATTCTCTAGGGCTGTTGTTCCAACTGTTGATCTCTGGTCACATAGAACCAATTCTCAAGGGCTGTTGTTCTGACTGTGGTTCTCTGGTCACATAGCACCAGTTCTCTAGGGCTACTTTCCAGCGGAAAAATACTTCTTTAATCATTTATATTTTCACATTAATTAAGATCCTTTGCGACACTATAAGAGTGTCAAAATAAAGTAGCGTCGGATCGAGACGGATCGTTGTGGTGTTATGTTACGGCAAAACCGTACCGTGGAACAAATCACCGGTACTCCCAAACCTAGAGGCTTCACTCTCCCCAATACCTGAGTGTAACACTGAGTCTCTCTCCCCCAGACACAGGGGAGTGATCAACCGCTACGACTTCTCTGAGGACGCCACGTCCCAGGACCACATCCTGCCCATCTGCCGGTCCAACTACGTAGAGTCCTCCGGGTACAACTACAACATCGGCCTGGCCGTGCCCTATGACTCACTGCCCTACGACGCACTGCCCGGGTCACGGGGGTCCTACTAGTGCCAGGCTGGAGGGGGGGGGGGTTGTATATCAATTTGAATCTAATCTAATCTAATTTAATATACACTGAAAAAAGTTTGATTTTTTTTGGTTTTGATTTTTATGTAATCTTTGCTTCCGGTATAATTATTCTAATTTTAAAACCTGCCAATGTTCTTGTAACTGTAATCTGTACTGTGATTCCGTCTGATTCCGAGGATCGCATTTTGTTATTCAACAGCCGTTTGTGTGTAAAGAGATCGATCAACTATATTAAATCACCACGTTTTAGCGAATGTGGCTGTGATTCAGAACAGAATTGGGTTGTTTTTTTAAATGATACACATGCCATGCTTGCCATTTAGCAATTTTATTATTCCATTAGTGCATAATTATGTGAAAAAGTGTTAAAAATGTCAAATTGGCAGGATATCATCATTTGGTAGTGTACAATTTGTTCATAGGAGTCCATGTAATAAGCATATATATACTGACAACGCCGGTGACATGAAATCTCAAGAGAACATCTAAATATGTCATGGTACTATGCCAGTCCTGGATGCAATGGTATTCGCTTCCCGTCTCACAATCTGGACAGATGCCATGACCACAGTGGGCGCAGCACGCATGATGTATGAAGCAGTGGTTTGATATATGTATGAAGCAGTGGTTTGATACATGTATGAAGCAGTGGTTTGATACATGTATGAAGCAGTGGTTTGATAAATGTATGAAGCAGTGGTTTGATACATGTAAGAAGCAGTGGTTTGATACATGTAAGAAGCAGTGGTTTGATACATGTATGAAGCAGTGGTTTCATACATGTATGAAGCAGTGGTTTCATACATGTATGAAGCAGTGGTTTGATACATGTATGAAGCAGTGGTTTCATACATGTATGAAGTGCAGTGGTTTCATACATGTATGAAGTGCAGTGGTTTCATACATGTATGAAGCAGTGGTTTGATACATGTAAGAAGCAGTGGTTTGATACATGTAAGAAGCAGTGGTTTGATACATGTATGAAGCAGTGGTTTGATACATGTATGAAGCAGTGGTTTGATACATGTATGAAGCAGTGGTTTCATACATGTATGAAGTGCAGTGGTTTCATACATGTATGAAGCAGTGGTTTGATACATGTATGAAGCAGTGGTTTGATACATGTATGAAGCAGTGGTTTCATACATGTATGAAGCAGTGGTTTGATACATGTATGAAGCAATGGTTTCATACATGTATGAAGTGCAGTGGTTTCATACATGTATGAAGTGCAGTGGTTTCATACATGTATGAAGTGCAGTGGTTTGATACATGTATGAAGCAGTGGTTTGATACATGTATGTGGTGCAGTGGTTTCAAATAGGACAGCCCCAAACAGTAAGGTCAGCGTTTGCTTAAAAAACTAAATTCTGCACTTAAGAGTGAAAGATCCTGAGATGATGACCACCTGCGTTCCATCATTCGTTAGCTCAGATAATGAAGGAGTAAGGCTTCCGTCCCGCAGCACCAGATGTCAGGAAAAAGGTTGCTTCACTGCGATTTACCACAGTGCATCGTTGAAGTGTCCACGTCCAAGAAGCGAATGTGCATCCGCGACTCCATCTCGAGACCTTTCAAAATCTGGTCGGAAGGAAAACGAGATGATCATGGTACCTGGAAAGATTGACCTATTCATATAAACATTCCTGATAAATCAACTTGGACACACCTGTTCAAAATGCTCAAAGGTAATTCCTTCATAAAACTCATCGGGTTCCTGGAAGGACGAGAGAGAGAAAAGACACTCAACATTTTGTCTAAATCTGGTCCATCCTAAACATCAAGCAGGCGTCTGTTTTACCATGTGAGGCACGTTGATGCTCGCCACCTCCAGCATGGCGGCGTCTGCGATGGCCTTGGCCGCTTCTAGCCCCATGGCACCACTCTTGGAGAGGAGCTCTTCCACCACCTACAGCAGGGACACGCCCACACAGGTGAGGTCACAGCGTGAGTGGTTCCCTGCCCACTGCCAATCAAGCAGTTCTAGTACTAGTACCAGCACTACTTAAAAAGTACTACTTCTGTCTGAACTAAACTCTCCATTTACAACTTCTCTCTATTGAGAAGTCGCTCTGGACAAAAGCGTCTGCTAATGACTAATGTAAAGTTCTTCTGGTACTTGTACTTTTAATAGTACTCACAGTACTTCTGAGTTCTAATTATACTTAAACAACTAGTAAGTGGAAGTTTTGGATAACGGTACACATAGCTTCAATCAAAAGTTTGGTAGTAGTACTTATAAAGCTATATAGCAGTCCAACTACATATGTGGCAGTAAACAACCACACGTCACCAAAGTGACTTTTTATAATCTCCAACACCAGGACAGAATTTTCAAGACTGAAAGCTGGTCAAATGGAGGGGAATTGATTATTGTTCATTCACATATCCTCCCACATTGTAACGGTACAGACCTGGTGGAAGACCAGGTGTATTGCAGTCCCCACACACATGTGCTGACATGTGTGTGGGGATGATGGCTGGTTTAACCTGTGGGCCTTGATTACCAATGCACACCCACAGGTGTGCAGCCTGACTGGGGCCAGGTGAGGCTGCTTAAACCAGCCTCCAACCACACACACTCCACCAACTACTTCTAGTACAAGCTACTTTCAGTAGCAGTACTCGACCACTACTACCACTACTACTTCTACTACTACCACAACTATTACTACTACTACCACAACTACTACTACTACCACTACTACTACTACTACCACTACTACTACTATTACTACTACTACTACTATTACTACTACTACCACAACTACTACTACTACTACTACTACTGCTACTACTACCACTACTACTACTACTACTACTACTACCACTACTACTACTACTACTACTACCACTACTACTACTACTACTACTACTACTACTACTACTACCACTACTACTACTACCACTACTACTACTACTACAACTATTACTACTATTACTACTACTACTACTATTACTACTACTACCACAACTACTACTACTACCACTACTACTACTACTACTACTGCTACTACTACTACTACTGCTACTACTACTACTACTACTACCACTACTACTACTACCACTACTACTACTACTACCACTACTACTACCACCACCACTACTACTACTACCACTACTACTACCACTACTACTACTACTACCACTACTACCACTACCACTACTACCACTACTACTACCACTACCACTACCACTACTACTACTACTACTACTACCACTACTACCACTACCACTACTGCTTCCAATAGCAGGTAAACTATCAGTAGGCATAGTGGATAGCCGTACAGTCTGAGGGGAGGTTGGAACCCGACTGCAGTGGAGTCATGCAAACACATGCAAAAAAGGTAATTAACCCCCACAGGCTCACCCCGGGGCCGATCACCTGAGACGTGGTGAGGATGTGGTCCTGCTGGATCAGCCACATTCCTGCCACTATTATTATTATTATGTTGTTGTTTTTTAACATTCAATCCTCATGTCAGTAAAGGTCATGCAGGGATCGTGTACCCACAGAGAACAGAATGCTAATTGAGTCTACAGGAGGAGCAAGATTGTCAGCGGATTGGTCTTCTTCTACGGTACTTCTCAGGTCACATGACTTGGAACCCTCCTGTATGTAAACATTAGCTTTGTCCGAACTGTGTTCACTCGTTCCCTACTTCACAATGTAGAGCACTATATAGTGAGCTCATCTGCAGAATAAAAAAAAAACACTTTCGGACACTACTCGAGTTGCCGTTAATGACGTCATTGCTGTTGCATAATTAAACGCCAGATCTACTTTGTGTGGATGTAGTTTTTCTGTCAGCACAATGCATGATGGGATATGTGCTTGGTTAGTGACCATTGGTTAGTGACACTACTTTTACTTGGATATGTTGAGCACTATACGGGATATAGTTATTCTAACTATTCTAGCAAGTGTATATCCTTAATGTTGATAACACGCTCTTATCACAGCTACTTAAGCAGGAGACCTGGCAGTACCACATTGTGTTATTCATCTTGTTAATATGAATGCTTGTGAGCTGCTCTATTTTGATGTTTGCGTACCTCAGTGTTATGCTATGGTCTACTTCAACAAAGGTACTCCTTGTAAGTCGCTTTGGGGTGTGTGGGGGGGGGGGGGTCCTTACCTTTCTGTATTCGTCCAATGTGATGGTTCCGTCGTTGTCCGTGTCGTGCATGTTGAACAAGACTGGGGAGACAAGGAACACACTTCACACTCGGTACTTACTCGGAAGGTACTTAAACACAGGGGGCAGAGGTTACCGTTTTGGAAAAGGTTCTTGACGTTCTTCCGGCGGGTTCCAGAACAATGATCTAGTGGTTCTATTGATGCTTTCGGCCACATCGTTAATATTGTATTGATTAGCCCACTTTACAACGAGATGACCTGACTACGGGATATTCAGAAGGGCTTTCCCTAAGTGTATTTATACAGTATCTATACCCTGCTGGCCCGAGTTTGTGTTTGTCAATTCCGTCTTCTATGGCTACTACTACAGCCATGTTAATGATGATGATGATGATAATGAGTTAAATGTGTCCTCACAGCGAAGCTTCTCTCTCCTCATGGCCTGCTTGTCCTCGTCGGTCATCTTCAGGGTGGGGGGTCTGAAGTGACACATGACCTTGACGAACTGCTCAAAGCCGATCTCCGTGGCCCCGCCCACCTCGCCGTCATTCTGGTTCCTGAGGGAGAACGGCTGCCTTTAGCCTTCGTTATGATGGGTTGTGATGTCGCATCACATCATAACACATCTCACACACACACACACACACACACACACACACACACACACACACACACACACACACACACACACACACACACACACACACACACACACACACACACACACACACACACACACACACACACACACACATGTGTGTTGTGATACAATCACATCATAACACATCACCCACACACACACACAAACAACGCGTTCTGATACGATCAAAACACATCACACACACACACACACACACACACAAACAACGTGTTCTGATACGATCAAATCAAAACACATCACACACACACACACACACACACACGCACACAAACAACGTGTTCTGATACGATCAAATCAAAACACATCGTATATCCATCTATACATCTTTTGTGTGTGTGTGTGTGTGTGTGTGTGTGTGTGTGTGTGTGTGTGTGTGTGTGTGTGTGTGTGTGTGTGTGTGTGTGTGTGTGTGTGTGTGTGTGTGTGTGTGTGTGTGTGTGTGTGTGTGTGTGTGCGTAAATATGTCGACATGTGTTGATGTGTGTTGACAGTTTGACCACACCTCACCTTTTGTCGAAGAAGGCCTCGATGATCTGGTTCCTGATGGGGTTGTTGTCGAGAGCTTGGATGTTCTCCAGGTTTTCTTTACTGTAAAGCCAAACGTATACAAGATCAATCTCAACGCTGGCCAAACTAGGAGAAATATAGTAATATAGCATAAAGTCTCAAACATCTGTGTTTTTAGTGGATCGTACAGAGAGGTGTTGTGTTGTGTTGTTTCTCCACTAGCTCGTCACGCACTGCGTTTAGGTATTGCGTCACGTGAACAACACATAGTTAGCTAATGCTGAGTAATCGCTCTGTGTGTGTGTATGTGTTTGTGTATCTGTGTGTGTGTGTGTGTGTGTGTGTGTGTGTGTGTGCGTGCGTGTGTGTGCATTGTCCCGATCTGGTGTAGTACTGCTTTAATTTAGAGGGGATGTGTGGAAGTATACCAACTTTGAATGATTATTGTGTGTGTGTGTGTGTGTGTGTGTGTGTGTGTGGTGTGTGTGTGTGTGTGTGTGTGTGTGTGTGTGTGCTGTGTGTGTGTGTGTGTGTGTGTGTGTGTGTGCGCGCGCGTGCGTGCGCGCGTGCGTGCGCGTGTACAGGTTGTTCGTGCTTCTGTATTTTTATGCTTCTATATTTATAGTTTCTGCCTTCTCATCCGAGTATTCGAGGATCTTGTGTGGGTGGGTGGGTGGGGAGCCTCAGGAGGCAACACACCGACCCTTCCTCTTGGCGCTCAGGTCGAGGTAGGGTCTATGTTCTTGTTTGCCAGTGTTTCTTTATTAGCGTTTGCTTGTGTCTATTGGCTTCACTATTTGTCCTTGTTTGATGTACTTGTTTGTTGTGTACAGTCTAGGGAGCCAACTCATCGTACTTTTACCTGAGTAGTACTGGTTCGGCTCTTGGAGCATGCACACACACCACACACCACACACACACACACACACACCACACACACACACACACCACCACACACACACACACCACACACACACACACACACACACACACACACACACACACACACACCACACACACCACACTCTTGCCTTCCTGTTGAATTCACTTATTGTAAGTTGCTTTGGACAAAAGCATCTGCTGAACGACTGGACTGTTATGTGATGGAACATTACAAAGTGATGTCTGCTATTGAACAGACAGTGGCAGACGATGCTATTACTATTATTATATACAGTACACAGCCACTGTATTATGTATTGTTTGTAGTACACACACACACACACACACACACACACACACACACACACACACACACACACAGAGTAACACATGGTGGTTTGTGTTATTGTGGATCACCTTATGGTCTCCTCATCTCCACTGAGCTGCTTGAATCTCTTGTGGAGGATTCGGATCTGCTCTGAAGAAACTTTAAAGTGACATGAAAGAATGTCAGTAATAAAACACCCATCAACAACATGCCGCCACACACAACAGCTATGACACAGGACCTCGACCTCGCCGTGGTAACCCTGGCCATGTTAACAGCATGACAAACAGCATGACAAACAGCATGACAAACAGAGGTTCCTCCAGGTCATCGGCTAATGAGGAATGGATCCGATGGAGAAGTCCAAAACAATACTATCAGCTTAATGACATCGCAACCACAGCCCGCTCTGCTGTGATTGCGATGGGGTTGGTCTCCTCAAATCATTAACTTGCTCAACAGATAAGGGCCTGTAGCATGTGTGGACTGATTTACATTTAGGGCATTTGGCAGACGCTTTTATCCAAAGCGACTTACAAGGAGTACATTAGTTGAGGCAGACAATAGCATAACACTGAGGTACGCAAACATAAAAACAGAGCAGTTCACAAGCATTCATATTAACAAGATGAATAACACAATTTCTGATCCTATACATCTTTGCGTGTGTTTCCTCATCTCCGTCTTGAAGCGTAGTGGGGTAGCTGTATCGTAAAGTATCTTGATTGATGTGTGTGTGTGTAGGTCTGTCCTAAAGAGTTATAGCTCGAGGACAGCTCTGACACATAGAACATTGTTCTGTGGACACTATCGACGGAGTAGGAGATGAAATACAGACCCCGGGGGAGTGTCCCTGGGAGCTGTAAACTACAGATCAGTCTTTTACGGTCACGGTCGAGTCAGCCTGCAGGTGCAGGGTTCATTGTATTGGCATATTTTATAGAGTTGTACTTACTGGTGGCCCATATATGGGCGACAACATTTTAAATGTGCTGGTTGTCAGGACGCTTTGTTTTTATCACATTTTGTCCATTTCACTGAAGTTTTACTGACAAGATACGTTAAAAAGTTGTCCGACCTCAGTTGGAAACAGACAATGCCAGATAGCAGTCAACCACATCCAAGAGTACAGAACTAAAATGCAAATATCTATATGCCACTGCAATGCAAGTGTGTGTGTTCCTCATGTGAACGTTTTAGTTTTAGAACGTTAACGTCTAGTTTGACGTTAACGAAATACAACTTCCCTGGTTTTGGTCCATCAGGACAGCAGGCACATCGCATAAGCCTACATTTGGAAAATACATTTTTAGCTTATAGCCCTAAAGGAGTCACTACCGACGTTAAGTTGTGTTTTCGCCCAAAACGTGTATACAATTAGTTGATTTGCGGTTCTTATCCCTGCTTATTTTTTTAAAACGGCAGGTTCACAGCAGAAACCTCCGTGAAATGTGTGATCATTTCACTACAACATACATATACATACATAACGAAAGTAGAAGGCGACACAACAACAACAACGTCAAATGAGTATCACTGTGGTACTCACATCCCGTTCTGTCCGACAAGTCCTGAAACACGTCTGCGGTGCGGCTCTGGGACGCTCCCATGTCGAGAGACGGCTCACACACTGACTGTCGACGACACACGGACTGTGAGAGCGACCAGGCGCGCACTGATAGAGCGACCAGGCGCGCACTGACTGAGCGACCAGGCGCGCATTGACTGAGCGACCAGGCGCGCACTGACTGAGCGACCAGGCGCGCACTGATAGAGCGACCAGGCGCGCACTGACTGAGCGACCAGGCGCGCACTGACTGAGCGACCAGGCGCGCACTGACTGAGCGACCAGGCGCGCACTGACTGAGCGACCAGGCGCGCACTGACTGAGCGACCAGGCGCGCACTGACTGAGCGACCAGGCGCGCACTGACTGAGCGACCAGGCGCGCACTGACTGAGCGACCAGGCGCGCACTGACTGAGCGACCAGGCGCGCACTGACTGAGCGACCAGGCGCGCACTGACAGAGCGACCTGGCTCTAGCAGTGCGCGCCTGGTCGCTCTCTCTCTGCAGGGAGCCGGCCGCCTCTATCTCTTCCTGTCAAGTGACCGCTTCAGTGTGATGAACACATGAGGAAGTCATTCATGCACGCTCATGTTTTGCAGATTGCAGCTCTATGTGAAACCAGCACTCCCAACAAGAAACCACTTGAAACGTTTTTATTATTAGACACAATTCTCCTTCATAATCTTGACATCTTGTCATAATTTGTGTCAGCGGTTTCAAGTCACTCCACGATAAGTTAAGTTATTTTTTATACTCTCATCTCTTGAAGAGCAGCCCAACGAACCAATGAGCCCTTACTTCCGTCCAGATATTTAGCTCGTAAATGTGCAAGAAAATAGTTTAAATGAAGGTTCTTAAGTGCATGGAATTCCGATGATCGCAAAACACTTACAGGCTATTCATGGCCTGTTGTTTTTGTCATGTTGCGTTACGTTTGTATTTCTGAGTCATGGGGGGGGGGGGGGGTTCTAGAAATCGTGCTGGGGGGTGGGGTACACACACACGCGTGGATGACTTTGCTCATGTTGGGGTGAGGAACCTTTCAAGTCATTGACCATCGCTCATCTCACTCAACTTGCATAAAGTCATATTTTTGCATTGCAGTATAATGGCGTACAGCATAAACGTGTATACTGTCTCTTTTTCCACACACACAGTTTTCTCTCTCATATAATCAACTCTGGCATATATATATATATACTGACTGGTAAAAATCGTGTTTGCGACCACTTGCTCCCGTTGAGCGGCGTGTGAGCGGCAGCCCGTGTGGACGGTGAGTTAGTTTGACGTGTCAACGACGTGTCGACCGCTACTGCTCCTGGCGCATGGCTTGCTGCTCCCCCTGCTCCGTCGTCCCCTGCTCCGTCGTCCCTGCTCCGTCGTCCCTGGTCCGTCGTCCCCTGCTCCGCCGTCCCCTGGTCCTGGCTCTGGCCACTAGAGGGCGACAGTCTGTGGTAGAGCCGGCGGACGGTGCGCAGGGTCTCTTCCATGTCTTCGGGGTAGCGCGTCTCCAGCTCCTCGTTGGCCAAGTAGTGGGTGTCCGAGAACTCGCAGAAGTAGCGGCCCACCTCGGGGTGTCCGATCTCCAGGGGCTCCACGTGAGGCTCCAGGTTCTCTGAGGGAGGCGGGGGTTGATTCAGTTAAAAAAAAATAATAACAACATGAACCTCAGTCATATATATATCTATCTATCTATATACACATACTGTGTGTGTGTGTGTGTTACGTGTGTGTGTATTATGTGAGTGAGTTACTGTGAGTGAGTTACTGTGAGTGGGTGAGTTACTGTGAGTGGGTGAGTTACTGTGAGTGGGTGAGTTACTGTGAGTGGGTGAGTTACTGTGAGTGAGTTACTGTGAGTGGGTGAGTTACTGTGAGTGGGTGAGTTACTGTGAGTGAGTGAGTTACTGTGAGTGAGTTACTGTGAGTGAGTTACTGTGAGTGAGTTACTGTGAGTGAGTTACTGTGAGTGAGTTACTGTGAGTGAGTTACTGTGAGTGGGTGAGTTACTGTGAGTGGGTGAGCTACTGTGAGTGGGTGAGTTACTGTGAGTGGGTGAGTTACTGTGAGTGGGTGAGTTACTGTGAGTGGGTGAGTTACTGTGAGTGAGTTACTGTGAGTGAGTTACTGTGAGTGAGTGAGTTACTGTGAGTGAGTGAGTTACTGTGAGTGAGTGAGTTACTGTGAGTGAGTGAGTTACTGTGAGTGAGTGAGTTAGAGTGAGTGAGTTACTGTGAGTGAGTTACTGTGAGTGAGTTACTGTGAGTGGGTTACTGGTGAGTGGGTTACTGTGAGTGGGTTACTGTGAGTGGGTTACTGTGAGTGGGTGAGTTACTGTGAGTGGGTGAGTTACTGTGAGTGTGTGAGTGCGCGTCACCCCACCCACCCTGAGCAGCGTAGCGACAGGTGCCGTCCTGCACCAGGACGTTGTAGAAGGGCTGGTCGGCGCCACTGCTCAGCTGGTTGACCCGCATGGTGGTGATCCACTCCTGGCTCATGGTGCACTTGGGGTCCCAGCCGTAGATGACGCAGTTGTAGCCCGACCTGAGGTGGTGATGGAGGAGGAGGAGGAGAGTACGTATCTCTACCAGATTCAACAAGTCTTTATTTGCCATATGCAACAATGGAACGCTTACTTCCCATTCCCTCCCGCAGTGTGAATTTCTACAACACAATACAGTAAAAAGAAAGAAAACAAACTAGAAAAAGGAGGTTTAATGACCATTTATTGGCCTTTAGGCCACTGAAGAAGACAGTTTGGCTTATTGTTGCCAGGTTACTAAATAATTCTAGCGCTTAAGCATTCCTTCGTTGTGAACGTAAACAGTAGCAGTCTTAACTTTAGGTGTTCACTTTAGTTTAGTTGTTCATTTTGAAACTATGGAAATAAATCGTGTTCTGGCATCGGCAGCAGCTCTCACGCTAGTCTCTCCTCCACCTCGTCTAAATTGTTGATACCGCATGTCCCCCCCCCCCTCGATTTTAATTGGCCGGCAAGAGAGAAGAAGAGCCATTGACAAGCACTGTCGTCGCAAAAACACCTGCCCCTAACAGAAACGTGTGTGTGTGCGCGCTTTGGAATTTGCATGTCGAAGGCGTGTAAGTTGCATTAAATAAAAATCAACCGTTCCCAAAGAGGAACCGTTCTCCATCAAGGCGACCCCCCCACCGGTCTCCCACCCACCGGTCTCCCACCCACCGGTCTCCCACCCACCTCTTGTGTTTCATGACCAGGCCGGCCGAGTAGCGGACCTCCAGGTGTTCCGGGGCGCTGCGTCTCTTCACCTCGGGCTGCACCGGTTGCTTCTTGTGCTGGATGTGCTCCAGCGTGTGCTGCACTAGGTAGCCCACCGCGCCGTGCTGGGACGGGTCCAGGGCCTGGATGTGCTGCAGGATGTCCAGAACCTGGAGACAGGGTGGCGTGAAGTGGACCTTTTAAAAAAAATTAAAATCGACTACTCTCACTACTTCAAGGTTAAGTGAACGACCCCCCCCCCCCCTCTCTCTCTCTCTCTCTCCCCATCACCAAGCCGGGTTAGCAAGAGAAACTTCCGCCTATGAGTTTAGAGGTCGTAGAGGCTTTAAGACGATAAAGGGATCCATTGGATTCCATGGGAGAGAGTGTGAGGGCGGGGTCAAGTGTGAGGGGCGGGGTCAAGTGTGAGGGGCGGGGTCAAGTGTGAGGGGCGTGGTCAAGTGTGAGGGGCGGGGTCAAGTGTGAGGGGCGTGGTCGGACGTTGTCAAAACCCACATCACACTCGCCAGCGCTAGGTAATAGAAAATAGAAGAATTCTAGATCAGAAACTACCCCACCGTGACGCTTCCCTCTTTTAACAATAAACTGGCACCGATCCGGATCCAGGGGGCTCGGCGTGTGGCGGAGGTACGCTCCGTTAAGGAATGAGGTTTTTATATCGACGTGGGCCGTCGGTGTTCTCACCTTCTCCGGCCAGATGCCCAGGTGGAAGTAGAGGCGGGCCTGCAGCAGTAGATACTGGACGTTGTCTGGGTTGATGGTGAGGTAGAGGTCCAGAGAGTCCCTCAGCAGCTGGTAGGACTTCTCGTTGCCCTCCCTGTTGTAAAAGGGAACCGACGACCGACAGCTTGCCTTTAACTCAAGAGCGGTCACTGATCTATTCCAGTTCTCTTTTCACAGATACACAGAAGTTATTATTACGATACGACCGAGTCGCTGATGCCACACCGACGGTAACAAAAACTATCATCCGTCAGTAATGACGGCGTCATTGAGTCATTATCGTCAATCGTCTCGTGTACAACGTTCAAACGGTGTGGGGGGGCGGGCTTACCCTCTTCAACGTTCAACGGTGTGGAGGGGCGGGGCTTACCCTCTCTTCCCGATGTTCAGCAGGTTCCCCACCATCCTGAGCAGAACCTCCGTGGTGCTGATGGCGCTGTAGTAGTCCGCCGTCACCTGGTGGCCAATCAGGTACTCGCACTCCTTGGCCGTCAGCCGCTTGCCTTTGCCGAAGGCGTCGACGTAGACGTAGTCGTAGATGTCGTCGCTCCTGCGGGGGTCAAAGGGTCAACCTCCTCGTGAGCGGGCGTACAAAAGTCAGACGCCCTGCCGAGTCACCCTCCCTCTCCGCTCGGGGAGGGACTTGGATTTGCATTGGATGACATCGAGCGTCTCGGTAATGACTCGTCAGGCTTTCATTTGTTTCGCAACGCGCCCCTCGGTCAGCGAGTTCCCCCCCGGGTCAAACGTGTGCTCTGAGAGACGCATAGGAGGAGACGTACCCCCTGGCTTTTTGGCACCATCGCAGCAGGAAGTGGTTGGGGAAGTTGACGGGTTGGAGGTGGACACCGAGCCTCCTGGCCAGCGTCATGTAGAGCACAGAGAGGCTGATGGGGATGCCTGTATGGCGTTGGAGCACCTAAGATGTCAAAAGAAAAAAAGGTTTTTAATCATAAAGTAAATATATATATTTTCCAAATGGTATTGGGAGAGCCGTGCGGACCGTACCTGGTGGATGTAGGAGTTGAGGGGGTTGTAGTAGTCCGATTCATTGCCTTTGTACTGAAGCTGCTCGTACAACACACAGTTCAGCACACACACCGCCTGTCTCTGAAGCTCCAGGTCCTCCAGGTCCTCCACGTCAAAGCAGCCGCCTAGACACCGTTCACACACACACACACACACACACACACACACACACACACACACACACACACACACACACACACACACACACACACACACACACACACACACACACACACACACACACACACACACACACACACACACACACACACACACACACACACACACACACACACACACACACACACACACACACACACACACACACACACACACACACACACACACACACTAAGCCGACTCGCTGCAACCCTTGTTGTCGTTTTGACGTGACTGCGTTCCCAGTGTTGTTCACAGTGCAAGTGTAAGACGAAGTGTAAGACCAAGACAAAATAGGTCTACCTGGAGCCCCCCTCAGGCTGGGGTGAGACGGGTTCTTGACTCTCAACATCTTCTTAACCTTTTCTGTGATCTGGTCCAGTTGGTCCGATATACCGTCCAGCGTGATGTCCGCCAAGGGATTACAGTACTGGTCCACCAGCACAGCACCTGATACCACGGGACAGGAGACACGGGGCTAAATGAGGCTCCATCTACCTCACATTGCTATTGCATATAGGAATTAAGGAGAGGGATAGGGAGAGAGATCTGTAGCTCCTGTTCATGCGAGGGGAATACACTTTTAATTACTTTCCAAAGATGTCCAACGTGTTCTAAATAGTCGTTTATTCTGTCTACAAACCGTCACCCAGATAACTGAAACCAGCGGGTTACCCTCCGTGTAGACGACCCAGCCAGAAGCAGCTGATAATAGAAGTGTAATAGCCTGATAATCGCACTGATGAATCCCGTGGTTGTTACTGGCAACTATTCAGTAAATAAGTGTATTGCCCTCACATGAACAGGAGCTATAATACCAAATCAATGCAAGCATCTAACGAAAAGCAAATGCTAAAAAGCTTTTGGCTAAATTAGCCAAAAGCTCGGCCCACGTTTACTACCTGGCCTCGTCCATCCTTCTCTAAGACGGTGGTCCTCCCTTCAGAGAACTCTGACATACACACTGCTGCTGTGAGAAACCTCTCCATTTTGCTATTCATTTACGTTTATCAATTCATTTAAAAAGATAGTCATTAAAAAAAACTAATTAAAAATAGTTTAATTTATTTTACGTTCTGGGAGATGAGTTTATCTTCCTGGGAAATGAGTTTCTCTGCCGTTCCCGTGAAACCCTCTGGCCCCCCCCCACTGTGAACCCCCCCCCCCCCCCCCCGATCCAGAGCTGTGAGCACACACACATTTGTCCCACGACGCAAAGTAGAATTAACCCAAAAAAAAAAAAAAAAAACATTATCCACAGCACAAAGACCCCAGCCTGGCGCGAAGTACCTTCTAGAGCCGACTGCCGCTCCGGAGACTGCTCCAGGAAGCCCTTCAGACGCCGCAGGATGTTCTGCTGACGCAGGAAGTACAGGATCTTCTTTGCGTAGTACTTCAGCGTCAAGCTTTTCCTGAGGAAGAAGAGCGAGTACGACGTCGTCGCACGGTGTGTACTTTGGAGTTTCGTCGTGGTGGCGATGCGGTCGTGCAGCGACGGACCCCCCCCCCCCCCCCCACACTCACCATTTCTCTGAATTGAGGATGAAGAGCAGCTCGTCTTCACAGAAGTGTTCGGGGGCGCCCAGCGACTGGATCTCTGCGAAGCTGTCCCCCAGCACCTGGCCAACGCACGGCTGTTACAGAACCCGCAGTTAGTTCAACGTGACACGCCGTACTACACGGTACACAACCACACTTCAATCATGCCGTTTACATTAGGACACACACACGCACGCACGCACACGGGGGGGGGGGTCCAACAGCACCGTGACGGCCATGGTATGCTGGGTTTTAGACGACTAAGACTACTTACAACCTCGGTGAAGAACCTCTTGGAGATGGATTCAACGGTCCTCCTTATTTGTAAACCGACCGTGTGCCGCGTCCTGTATTCACTCAGCCAATCACAGCATTCATTCTGACCGTAATACTTCTGCAACCTGGGCCATCTGTTGGAGAGATTCAATTCTGGTTACTTAAGTGTTAAGTCTTGTCATTTGACATAACAGCATGTGTTTCCAGTGTAAGTGGGTAAGCTCTGTAGAACAAACAAGGACAGTGATTGTGGAGATACACATATATACTATATATATACATATATACATACATACATATACACATATACATACATACATATACACATATACACACACACACATATACATATATATACATACACATATACATATATACACACACACACATATATATACACACACATATATATACACACACACACACACACACACACATATATATATATATATATATATATATATATATATATATATATATATATATATATATATATATATATATATATATACACACCACAATCACAGCGGTTTTATATGCAATACAACATCCAAGTGCATTCTATATCTAATAAGAATAATTTAGATACGTTTTTTTCCAGTATTCAAGGTCACAGCTGAATGTATGATGTGTGACTTGGATCGTATTAAGCCATTAAAACAATTCAATGTACTGTACATTGGTTGGCCACTTGTACAGGACAGCGAATGGCCGTCTCTTTCAACAGTCATGTTGTTCATCAGTGGCCTGACGTAACGAATTTGGTGCATCATCAACAGCTGCACCATGTCTTGGAGTGGTGTTTGGAGTTTGATATTCAAAATCTTGTTCCCCTTCACACAACACACAATGGCTCCTTGAGAGGGGCACCGGCTTCTTCCAGATGAGTCTTGTAAAGACTGAGGCGATATTTCACCCTCTACATTAGAGCATCACAACCTATTGCGATGATGTGAACAAACACAGCTTTGAATATCAACCTTGTGCGGATGCGCTCTTCCTCTCTGCGGATGTTTAGGGATCGTCTAAAAAGTGCATGCAGCAAAATGTCAAACCGCAATCTCATTTAAATGACAGGAACATCTAAAAAAACATGTATATTATAAATCAGAAGCCCTGCCTATACATTTGCACATCCACACAAACAGCATTGGGCGCGTGTGTATGTGTGTGTATATATATATATATATATATATATATATATAGTAATAATCAATAACACACAGATAGCGCACACACAAAGCACTCTTACCCACCCAATGTAACCTGTCGTGGATGTCAATGTTCCACATTTTTAACGGATTGTCACCGACACGCTTTTACACCGTCAATAATATAACAGTATATTAAATACATAACTAAACCGTCACTGCGATCAATACTTCTATAATAAACCAAACCGGGTGGGGGTTGGGGTGGGGGCTGGACCCTTGCACCCCGTTGCGTCCGGCCCGGTACCTTAGTTTGTACTGGTGTCCCCAGACCTTGCCCCGGCCGTGGCAGACGTCGTGGAGCCGCTTGCAGGCCCGCGACGCGCCGCACACGTCCTCGTGGTCGAGGACCGGGAAGCACAGGATGTGCTCGAGCAGCTCGGCCGGCAGGTCGGTCAGCCTCTTGGCGGCTTGAGGCTCGCGGCAAACGGCTCCGTTTAAACGCAAACAACAACCGCCTTCCGCGGCTACGGACGTCGCCGCCATTTTTACTGTTTACCCCACCGATGACCTCATTAAACAGGCGGCCCCGCCCCTTTATGGCGCAGGGGGCGGGGCTTTGGAAGCGCGCGAGAGGCGAGGCGTAATGCAATTTGATTGGTTGAGGATATTACTGTTTATATCTTTGTTGTTCTTGTTGTTATTATTATTATTATTATGTTTATTGTTATCACTTTATTTATTTTAACTTGTTTTTTTTGTTAAACTTATTTTAAGGTTTTACTTCCACTGTGTCATTGTTGTGAATGACTCCCACTGCCGTGTACCGTCCGGACACTCTACTGGTCCAAACTTAAAGCCACGCCCCCACACCGCAGGGACACTTTAGCTTGTAGCACTTCTACTTGTGTGTTGTTGTTGTTGTTGTGTCAATGACATCGGATACGATGATACACATACATCGGAGCATTGGAATGGAGTTTTAAAAGCTGTTCTTCTTTTTACAAATCGGACTTAATAGTGTTGGTTGGCTGGTGGTCACTGACCACTACTGTTGAAGCTAACGTAAGCTAACGTTAGTACTGGAACTTTTAACCGAGCCTCTAACTTTTTCATTTTAGAAGGATGAGGAACGTTGAGGAACGTTATGACAATGGGAACAACTCATAACATACTTTACATACGTTTTACATAGTCGTTGTCTTCAGGGGAAAACATGAGTTAGGCTTCATCGGCTTCCTGTCATAGTGTGTGTCATAGTGTGTGTGTGTGTGTGGCCGGAGGAGACGTGGAGCTGTGGTACTCTCATACACTCCCTCCCTCCCAATGGAGGATGGATGGATGGATGTCTGAAGACACTGCTCTTTATTCATACACATAACGCCTGACTGAAGGGACGCCGGGGGTCGGGTGTGGGGTGTATTCATAGTCACTCGTAGGATGACCATTCATTATAAGCGTATAATAATAACACACATATAACGCAAAGACACATGGCCGGCGCTATAGCGATGGCCAAGCTGAAGGCGCTCAACACGCTGAGGCGAAAACAAACCAAGAACCACTTCACCGTCCGGATCTGCAGCCTGGAGTCAGACATGGAGTTCAGCTGTGAGGTAGGTTCAGGTTCAGGTTGGTTTGTTGGTTCAGGTTCAGGTTGGTTTGTTTTGTAGGTTCAGGTTGGGTTTGTGTTGTTTGTTTTATTTGAATGGATAACGCCTGCTCCAAAGATGTGCTCAAAACAACAAAGACAATTGCAATAATTGCAAACAAAAATGATTACACATAGCTTTTGATTAGTTTAGATTCAGATGTATTGTCAGTGTACTACAGTACACCAAGTACAGTACAGAGAAAGGAATTTGGCATCTAAACCAGAGTGCAAATGTTGCAGTAAAGTGCATGGTAATATATAATACAGTTATATAGTAGTATAATATAGTTGTTGAATAATATGTAAAAACTGTCTACTAAAAAAACTAGTACTAAAAACAGGTATACAATTACTTATAGAGTAGGTATGAGATATGTGCATAATTATATATATATATATATATATATATATATATATATATATATATATATATATACATACACACAAGGTAAGTATACAAGTATAAACAGGTAGTGGGCAGGGGTATACATGTAGTACATATTTACATAATTGCAGAATACATATGCATGCATATTAATATAACCGTTTAGACAGTATGACAGTTTACATATAAAGTGTAAGTGAGGTGTAAAGTGAAAACTGTAAATAGTGTAGTTTTGTGCAGGTTGCTGTGGAAAGGGGGTGGTGGTGGTTTTGTAAAGCGTAGTGTGTAGGCTCATGTGTTACCGTTACCATGGTGGTGGGGTGTACCAACTAATCAGCTCATCCAGGAAACATCTTCATTAGACGTGCTCAGCTGGAACTGGTTTAGAGCTTGTTTTCCACATTTGTGTGTCTCAAGCCATTACACTAGCCCTGGTACTTTTCCCCATGATGCACTACAACACTCCCTGGTCACAGGATGTCCAGCTGGTCTGAAATTACTAAATTACTGCAAGTTATGAAGCATGTAGCATGTCGTATGTGTCTGTGTACTTCTGTGACGGAGGATGAAATGCCCTGTCATTATTATGCAAACCCATGGCCCTACGGGGACAAATAAATCACAGTATCTATCCGTCAACAGAAGGTGGCAGCAGGTACCCGAGATGAAAGTGGCAGCCTGGACCGTATTAAGAGCCGATCTTGAATCTTGGATATGCATGCAGTAGTGGAACCCCTGTCTATTCCAGTGGTCCACATTGCATCCTAGGCCTATTTATTTTTTATTTCCGACAATCCATGTAATCAGGCTAGTCTTTATTTAACGTAGCCGATCTTTCAGTTCAAATGTGATGCCATTAAGAGCAACTTGGGAATCAAGAAAGACTTGCGAAGCCCGTCTGTATTTAGAGGGGAGGGACTTTACCACGGCTCACAGTTGGTAATTATGGTAGAATGTAAATTGCTGGTTTGTGATTTCTATTTTCTGAGCTGGGGAGACAATTGTATCAATTATGGCTTTTTGTAAATAGCAATCATCGGGGTTTGGCAGGCAAACTGCTAATTTTCCATTTATCTTTGAATATTAGGTCAACACGATTTGTAGTCGTGTAGTTGTTGTTCCCAGAGAGTCCGGTGTTTATCTTGTTTATCTCCTTTTCCTTCCCCTTCTGTTTTCCCTGAATGCACTAAGGAAATCAAATGTGTATTGCACATGATCTCAACTATCCCATATATGTACAGTATATCAGATATTGTATAAATGCTAGTTATTTACCCCCTAGGAAATGTCTTATTGTCACCTTGCGCCAAATAATCCAGTCGTAATTCATCTTTATAATTAAACTAGGATCATATTCCAAATCAACAGGAACAACCATTACCTATGCTCTCTCTCCTCCCAGCCTCCGTGTGCGTGTGCGTGTGCGTGTGCGTGTGTGTGTGTGTGTGTGCGTGTGTGTGTGTGTGTGTGTGCGCCAATTCTCAACAGATGAACAAGGTTTTAAGGGGATGCTGCAGAATGTGTAGCCACCTCAGTCATAAATGTCATACCGTTGGATCAAATGTGTGACAAATGAATTACCTCTCCAATACGATGCTAATTTTACCTGGATGCAAAGACGGTTCTTACAGTGTGTTGTTGTGTGTTGTGTTGCAGATGAAGTGGAAGGGGAAAGACTTGTTTGACTTGGTCTGCCGTACGCTGGGTCTCAGGGAAACTTGGTTCTTTGGGCTGCAGTACGAAATCAAGGATACAGTAGCTTGGCTGAAGATGGACAAGAAGGTATTGAAATGATGTTTCTTATTGTTCTAAAAAGACTACAACTGCAACTAATTTGCAATATTCTTTGTGGATTAAATCAATTGATTGTGTTTCAGATCAATACATTCATTCAGTTCATAAAAGGTTAGAAATACACATCCCTGAGTTACACTCAGGGATGTCTTGCTTCCTCTGTCTGATGAGCAGCCGAGACACGCGACTCATAAAGTCTAGATTGAAACAGAGAAAAGCAACACCAGAAAGTATGTCTACAGCTCACAGCTCAGCACATGTCAGCATCTTTTTTGATACGTTGGTCTTTATTATTACATCCTACTTAACCACCACTGTACAGTACATTGTATATTACCATGCATTTTACTGTAACATCAACTGGTTAGATGCCAAATTCTTTCCGCTGTACTGTTCTTGTGCTGTACAGTGACAATACATTTGAATTCCAATGGATCGATTTTCTGTGTGTCCTTGCAAAAAAAAATGTATTTCCCTGCTGGCACGGCAGCCATTAATATCCATTGATTTGACTAGGTTTTGGATCAGGAGGTTCCAAAAGAGGAGCCCATTGTCCTTCACTTCCTCGCCAAGTTCTACCCTGAGAACGCAGAGGAGGAATTGGTGCAGGACATCACACAGCACCTCTTCTTTCTGCAGGTGAGCACCAAAGACATATCCGTTGTATCCATCCATATCCATTGAGATTCATATCCATTAGTTTGACTTGACAAGGACTTCAAAACTATCCCATGGAGACTTCTCAAGTCCTTCAGCCCATCACGCTACAAAGGCCTGTTTTTACTCTTCAACTTCTGTGAACTTCCTCTTGAAACTTGAAATCTCTGGATAATTTAAGCTCCCTTTGGGTAAAATAAATCATTAAAATACAGTCACGCTGTCAAAGGCGGTCATTAAACAATATAATGTATCTATTAAGATGTAGCTAGATCTACTGGCACTGAACCACTTACTGGCCGTACATTTGACCCCTTTTTAATGAATTAGAATTCAGTGTACTGATTAAATCCCCCATTTGAAGTTACCACTAGTTGCTCAGGTGAAAATCATTTTGCTGCACCACAGCTGCAGTCTGTCTGTCTGCCTTCTCACCCGCGGCCAACAGGGGGCAGGCAGGCACAGTGTGGCCCCTCACACTTGTTGCGAGAGCACATTCTATCATACACACACCTACCTATTGTCCTGCTTCTGATTGTGCCCAGCCATGTGGAATCAATGCAGGATATATTACCAATGCCCTTCTCTGGGCGCATCATATCCCCCAGGGAGTTTCTTGGAAACCCTGGCAAACCATTCCGCTCTCAGCCGAGGAGACTCTGCCACCAATTTCGGCCGGTATACATTTAGTAATTACCAATTAGGTTTTAAGGGCTTAGTTATTGGCCCCGTTAGGGGCGTATTCCCCATGGGCTGGTCGGCCCCCCATGGCTGTATTGTCGTATCCGATCCACTGTGCTGGTTTAGTTGCCTTGTGTTCACTCAGGGTCTGGGAGTGGACCCATTAATCTTCTTTGGGAGGCGTATAAAAAAGTCTCCCTGTGTCCTTAATCCGTTTAGGGCGAGTCTGAGTGGTTTATTTATTAGCATGTATTGAGAGCGAGATGGAGAGATGGAGAGAGAGAGAGAGATGGAGAGGGAGGGAGAGAGAGATGGAGAGAGAGAGAGATGGAGAGGGAGGGAGAGAGAGATGGAGAGAGAGAGAGATGGAGAGGGAGGGAGAGAGAGATGGAGAGGGAGGGAGAGAGAGATGGAGAGAGAGAGAGATGGAGAGAGAGAGAGATGGAGAGAGAGGGAGAGAGAGATGGAGAGAGAGATGGAGAGGGAGGGAGAGAGAGATGGAGAGAGAGAGAGATGGAGAGGGAGGGAGAGAGAGATGGAGAGAGAGAGAGACGGAGACGGCCTGGCGTAGCGGCTGACGGAGTTGCTTAACAATGGAAGTGGTGGAGGGTGACGGCGGGCGGAGAATACCAATCACCAGTGGTCACGTGACACCGGGCTCCTTGTCACGCTGCTCGTTAACCCCCACCGCAGGATTAGCCCCTATCATGAACCGTCACCCTCATCCCTCTGCACTCATCCACTCGCCCGGGCCATTACACACACACACACACACACACACACACACACACACACACACACACACACACACACACACACACACACACACACACACACACACACACACACACACACACACACACACACACACACGTGCCATGCACGCATACACACACGTGCCATGCACGCATACACATGCCCCATCATCCCCAGTGGCAGCCCCGGCGCCTGGTGTGTAAATGAGATGGGAGACGTCAGCCTCGTCCCACAGGTAGAGGCTGTCATGCCTTGGGCCTCCAGGCCTCCCCTCGCTAGTTCACACCTACACAGGGCCTCACTAAATGGCTTTCTGAAACTCGGGCCAAAACCTTCCCCCCCCGGGAAAGCCAGCTTTTTCGTGACAGCAGCCATGTTTTCCGATGAATTTCCATGATTCTGTGCATTAGGAGAATAACCGAATGGGGATATCAGTATTCAAATAGCAATGCCTCGAACGGTTCTCCCAATAGTGGATCATCCGTGCACATCCCTAGTACAAAGGGGATAATATTTACCCTTTGGAATGAATGACTTCTGAATGGAGTCTCCGTACTGTCAACCCTTCTTATTAGCAGCACTCCACTTGGGTCTAATAGATGAGTGCAGTGTGTTGACCTGGTACAGGGATGCAGGAAAGACACGGCACATGGTTTACTTTCTGAATTATGTTGTCCAATACTTATTTCATCAGTTAGATCATTGCTTGTGCCCACCCTGTATCAACATGTAATCAGCATTTCACCACACGTTCCAGGGTATGCTACGTGTCTGGGTACCAGCAAAAGAGCCAGTTGAGTGAGCCCAAAGCACACCTAAACCATCCACGGAGTACAAAGAGTGTTTTTTATAGGAGGTTTGGCCCCAAACTGGGATTTTAGCCGGAGTAGCCGGCTTTGCAATTATTCAACTGAGATTGACCGCTTGCCACTTTCCCCACCCTCTCTTATCCTCCTGTGATTAAGATGTAGAGCATTTAGGCATAATGAACTGCTAACAGACTCTCTGCTCTCTGTCTTTGCCAGGTAAAGGACAAGATCCTGGAGGAAGAGATCCACTGTCCACCAGAGGCATCCGTGCTGCTGGCGTCTTACGCGGTCCACGCCAAGGTAAGAACCTCAGGGTCAGTTTGGAGGCAGGCCTGTCGTCTATATCTATATATCCGGTGTCTACATGCCCATCCCTCCATCCCTTTATCCTTTTTTCAAGTCAGGCCTACCCTTAATCATTCAAGTCCTCGGACATCGCACCGCAGGAAAAAAATCCAGGATATGGAAGTACTGCGCTGTAACCCGTTTCGGTCGAGGGATCCCATCCCCACCGTTAAAAAAACCCCCCATCCCATCAAAACTCATACGGATAAGGAGACATGACAGCTTCTTGACGGGTGGACATCGTCTGGTGAAACCCACAACTCTTCCTCCCCACTATGATCTACCCTCCCCCCCCCCCCCCCCCCCATGGTAATTCATCTCACATTAAGCTCAAAATGAACCCAACGCTTACTGGGGGGAGTCGAGAAAGAAAATAAAGTGTAACCCAAGGCTGAACCGCCGCAATCAACCCTCACCCCGGACATGGTGCGGGAGAACCAGGGCCCAGAACCACTTTTTCATTAGAGCCGCGGTCCACTCTGATTAGCGCTGATCGGATTAAATTGGCATAATGTGGGCGGAGGCAGGTCCTGATTCGGTGCAACAGCTGCTGGAGTTCACCCTTTCCTTCTCATCCCACTTGTTTTTGTGCAGAAATCTGTGAATAGCCAGCGTGGAGGAAATTAGTTCTCCGTCAGAACCCCTGACTCATCGTTAACGAAGTGATTTCCCCAAAACCCGTGGGAAGCAAGGATGGGTGTGTGTGTAAGTGCGTGCGTGTGTGAGAGAGTGAGTCTGTCTGTCTGTCTGTCTGTCTCTTGTCTATACCGTGCAATCCATAGACTGCATATTGATGCATGAAGGCATGCATTTTAATATATTTTTTCCTCATAGATTCATTACTCTCTGTGTGTAATCAGTTTCCAATCAAAGCACAGATTGTCAGATCCAGACCCACTAACGTGCTGGAGAGGGCTGTCTCAACCGGCGGGTGTTCAGAACACTGAGACTTGGTCAATAAACACAATGATTGGAATTAGTAGAGTGGGTTTTCCCTGGCTCATGCTGACTGCAGCGTGTGTACTATGGGTTTGTTATCTTATCTAAAGCAATATGTTGGTCTTTTGGCTCGTCCCCAAAGCTAATTTGAAGTAGTATCTATCGCCGTGGCTCGGGTATGAGTAAGAAGTAATTATAACTGATAATATTACACGGTGGACCAAAATAAATGCGGCATAAATCCCTGCATTCAAATGCATTGGGACCTTTCCCCTGTGATTCAGTGTTTATGAATCATATGGTGTCTCTCTGGACATCAGCCACGTAGTCCTCAGAGCTGTCCGTCCCATGATTACCGTGTGTATTGCACGACAATGTAACCAAATGACAATAATATGAACCAAAGCTCAGTTTTTAATAATGTCCATCTGCAGGGTCGTCCTCTTCTCGCTTGGTATTCTGCGTGGCTCCTCTTGCAGGGGAGTCAGAGGAGCATCATCCTCTAGTGAATACAGGGTTTGTCTGGCCATAGCGCGGCCACAGGGGTGCAGAACCAGGTGGGGAGGTTTTTCGAGGTCAAAGAATGGGTTCCAGCAAGCTGAAGGAGAGATGATTCGGGCAGCCAGACCCATTATCTCTATCTCTCTACACCTCCAACTGCAACCTCCAACTTTCTCACTGCAGCCACCGTATTCAGTTCAAAACCATTTGTGACGCACACAGAGCACATTTTCTAGTTGTTTTATAAAAGTCATCGGTGGGCCTCCAAAAATCATTATGAACCCTTGACAAACCGCTCAGTGTGAAAGTATGGGAAGTTAATCACTGGTTTGTGATCTGTTGCACCCTCGGCCACGCCTCCTTTTCAATGATTTGCATGAAAAGTTACTTTATAACCCGTAATCAAGAGAGAGAGAGAGAGAGAGAGAGAGAGAGAGAGAGAGAGAGAGAGAGAGAGAGAGAGAGAGAGAGAGAGAGAGAGAGAGAGAGAGAGAGAGAGAGAGAGAGAGAGAGAGAGAGAGAGAGAGAGAGAGAGAGAGAGAGAGAGAGAGAGAGAGAGAGAGAGAGAGAGAGAGAGAGAGAGAGAGAGAGAGAGTGTGTGTTGACGGAGCATTTCGTATAGAACATCCATCATACTGAACGACATGTACTAGCTTTAAAAACAAGTAGCACACTCCCCGCCCGCCTCATCCCACCCAGAACTCTCGGCTCAGAACACATTCAGTTTAATCTTCAGTGTTGTTTGAATTAGATCTGAAACAGAGGCTCCACTGACACTTTAACTCCACACTAGATTCCTACAGGCTGCTGTGTGTCCTGCTATGGCTCTTGTAAAGGTCTTCCGCTCGGTGACTAGGCAGTAGATCAGCGATGTCTGTGTTTACTCAACACCTGCTAATTAAGTGACATTCATTCATTTCCATTGAGGATTGGGTCGCTGTTTGTGTTTGTTTTGGCGTTAACAAGCTAATGGTGTAAATGGTAAACCAAAAGGGAGTGGCTGGTGAGCTGAACGCATGTCTGTGGGCATCATCACTGTATTTACTTCATCCACTGGGAGGCGTGGGAGCAGAAGAGCTTGTGTGTGTGAGGATCATTTCCCAAACAGCCCGCTCCGTGCCTCTCCGTGGGCTCATAGCTCAGCCCTTGCTAAGTCTATACGTGATCAATTATTCAGCGATAACAAACAAACAAGTTAAGAAAGGCTGAGGGGGCAAAGAGAAGCGCTGGGCAGGAGCTTGGTGAAGGCCCCCTGGGCTGCAACGTTTTGTATTAGTGGTCCAGACTCCCGCTCCTTATTTTTCCTGCTAATTTACAGTACATTACAGTACAATTTAGAGAAACCTTACTGTCCCGCAGGGGGGGGGGGGTTTAGCTTAAGACGAAAGGGATTTACAATAGCAATAAAAGCACCACACATATCTACGGCCAAATAACTCGAGACTACGGGGGGAGTCTTCTCAGCGGCTG
Organism: Muraenolepis orangiensis; assembly: GCA_027704905.1. NCBI lineage: Eukaryota > Metazoa > Chordata > Actinopteri > Gadiformes > Muraenolepididae > Muraenolepis > Muraenolepis orangiensis. The sequence continues at coordinate 2,622,645 of CM051017.1, forward strand.
GGGATTCGAGCCGAATGGAACAAACACAATTGGCCACTGATGGATCCACGTGATGGGAAGGACGTCATTTCCATCTCTGGTTGTCGTGCGCTACCTAACCGGATTGACCTCCTGTCTGGATCTTTTAGCTTCCGTTTTGAACGGCTCTCTTAAGGGAGGGGTCAGCAGAGTGACACCATGGAACGGCCCGGTCTTCCCACTGAGTGTTCCTGGACTCCAAGCAGTGACTGAAGAGCTGAGAGAGGAAGTCTCTCTCTCTCTCTCTCGCTCCACACGTTCCGGTTTGTTTTCTGAAGATTAAGGTCAACGCTAAGAAACCCTTTTTAGTTGTCCTGTTGTTCCCCCGCCACACTTCCTCTGCATTGTGCTGCAGTGAGTTCATCCATAAGAGATGTGTGCAGAGTGAACCTCTACAAAAACCTAGCTGGGAGTTAGTGTTTAAAATGGCGTTCATAGAAATGTGTCCCGTAAGGCGCTTAGGAGTCCGTCTCGCTTAAAGAAATAAATAAGCAAAAGAAAAACCATTGAACACACACAGGAGAACAAAATAACAAGGAATCACAACCCAAACACGTCCACCCACCAACAAGCAACGACTGTCTACCGTCAGCCAGAATGACAGAGAAACGGTTAATTCCACTGGAGGGATTGGAGTACCTCCCCAACAGACTTCAGAGGAAGCTCCCCGCACTCTCGCCAGGAAGAAAGTGGCGTCGACAGATCCTCAGCTTTGTTCCAACTCTCCTGATATCAGTCGTCCCACAGCCCAGCGCGCCTCGCTGACGCAGTGAATGAATGAATACATTTCACACTGGGGGTTTCAAGATCTGGAATCTTAAAACCGTGTAGGTGCAAGCCGATAGTCAGTCAGGCTATTGAGGAGAGCGGTGTTGATTCCCGATTCAGCCTAGCTTTACCTGTGTTAGCCTTTTTACCTTTTATGTGTTGGCCTGTGTGCTAGGCATCGTAGCCTGGGTGCTAGGCAACATAGCCTGGGTGCTAGGCAACGTAGCCTGGGTGCTAGGCATCGTAGCCTGGGTGCTAGGCAACGTAGCCTGTGTGCTAGGCAATGTAGCCTGTGTGCTAGGCATCGTAGCCTGGGTGTTAGACAACATAGCCTGTGTGCTAGGCAACGTAGCCTGTGTGCTTTTCAGCTGACCTGTGTGCTTTTCATGCTTTTCAATGTAGCCTGGGTGCTAGGCAACGTAGCCTGGGTGCTAGGCAACGTAGCCTGGATGCTAGGCAGTGTAGCCTGGGTGCTAGGCAACATAGCCTGGATGCTAGGCAACGTAGCTTGGGTGCTAGGCAACGTAGCCTGGGTGCTAGGCAACGTAGCCTGGGTGCTAGGCAACGTAGCCTGGGTGCTAGGCAACATTGCCTGGATGCTAGACGACGTAGCCTGGGTGCTAGGCGACGTAGCCTTAACGTTGGTTAAATATTTGACTGAATTTGAATTGTATCTTGTTTTTGTTCTTCCTGTGAATATTTCAGTATGGTGATTATGATCCCAAGCTTCACAAGCCCGGCTTTTTGTCTCAAGAGGAGCTGCTGCCTAAAAGAGTAAGTGGCTTCCGCACTCCCTCTCCTCCTTGTCCTCACATCACAACATGCAGGTGGATGTTGAGCCCTGCCACCCCGCACGTGACGCCACTTCCCGTGTGACGTGTGCGGCCCGGTGCCTCTTGGTTATCTGCGTCAGTAGATAATGTAGAAGTAGTACATAGTATAGCACATAGTGTTACATTGTAGGAAATTCATACTGCGGGAGGGAATGGGGGGAGTAAGCGTTCCGTTGTACTTTCGTTGCATATGGCAAATAAAAAAACATCCTGAATCTTGAATCTGTGTCTCCTCCAGGTGATTCATTTGTATCAGATGACGGCGGAGATGTGGGAGGAGAGAATCACAGCGTGCTACGCTGAGCACCGGGGCAGGACCAGGTAAAGGGCGCCCTATCCAGCCATTCCCAATTGAGTCCACTTGTTGTTTGTTGTTGTGCAAGGTTCCCAAAGTGCAATCGTAGTATGTTTGAATCAATAGTTGACCAATAGTTGTAAAAGCCCCCCTGCCTCACAAAGGCACAGAGGGTAAGGTTATAGCTTTTAATGTGACGCCGTGTGAAAAGAGGCTCTCTCTCTCTGCACGTCACCTGCTGGCTCTCAGTGGTCAAACGGGAGAAATGGAAGGCATGGCGGCGGCACGGAGGTGGTTCTCTGCAGCATGTTGTACGTTGTCATTTATGATGTGTACAAATGTACACATTTGTAACAACAACAAAAAGCTCCTGGTTGTTTGTTTGTTCAGAACACGCTCTGCTCCGTTGTTTTTTCTGAATTACGTTGCTCCATTTCAAGACGCAGCGTTATTTGAGGTTTCTGATTATAGCTTGTTTATACGTTGAAGACGTGTCACATTGTCTGTCTTGGCACAGTATGTCGTGTCGTTGGTGAGGTTGTTGTTGTTGTTCTGAAGCTGGCAATGTTGACACAAGCTTCAGCTCCAGAGTATGTCCTCATCATTATGTTGACACTAAACTCGGAGCATCCCCAGATACCTGGCAGCTAGGTGTGTGTGTGTGTGTGTGTGTGTGTGTGTGTGTGTGTGTGTGTGTGTGTGTGTGTGTGTGTGTGTGTGTGTGTGTGTGTGTGTGTGTGTGTGTGTGTGTGTGTGTGTGTGTGTGTGTGTGTGTGTGTGTGTGTGTGTGTGTGTGTGTGTTCGTGTTCTTTTTTTAGTGTTTGAGCAGGCTGAATTAAGTCTCTCTCCTATGGTGTGTGTGTGACCTCAAAATCCTGTTAATAGAATTAGGCTTGTATTTGTCTGTCTGCTGCGCTTGTGTTCAGAAGAGCCACGCTGGTATGTTCAGCCTCCCTGCTTCTATATGACACCATTTCTTATATAACCCCTATGAGACTGATGTCTCCCTCACAACAGGATGTAAAACCTCCTTTGATCTCATCCCCACCCCCCTGCCTGTCTATCTCACTGCACTGTGTTCCTCTTTCTGAACCAGGGTTGAAGCTGAAATGGAGTATTTAAAAATAGCCCAGGACCTGGACATGTACGGCGTCAATTACTTTTTCATCCGGGTGAGCCAAGGCCCTTTAACTAACTCCAATGACTAGCTCCTATCAGGCCCTTCACTAACTCCTATCAGGTCCTTCACTAACTCCTATCAGGTCCTTCTCTAACTCCTATCAGGCCCTTCACTAACTCCTATCAGGCCCTTCCTCACTAACTCCCATCAGCTCCTTCACTAACTCCTATCAGGCCCTTCCTTACTAACTCATGTCAGGTCTTTCACTAACTCCTATCAGCTCCTGCACTAACTCCTATCAGGTCCTTACTAACTCCTATCAGGTCCTTTACTAACTCCTATCAGGCCCTTCCTCACTAACTCCTATCAGCTCCTGCACTAACTCCTATCAGGCCCTTCCTCACTAACTCCTATCAGCTCCTGCACTAACTCCTATCAGCTTCTGCACTAACTCTTATCAGGCCCTTCCTTACTAACTCATGTCAGGTCTTTCACTAACTCCTATCAGCTCCTGCACTAACTCCTATCAGGTCCTTACTAACTCCTATCAGGTCCTTTACTAACTCCTATCAGGCCCTTCTTCACTAACTCCTATCAGGTCCTTTACTAACTCCTATCAGGCCCTTCTTCACTAACTCCTATCATGTCCTTTACTAACTCCTATCAGGTCCTTTACTAACTCCTATCAGGCCCTTCTGCACTAACTCCTATCAGGCCCTTCCATACTAACTCATGTCAGGTCTTTCACTAACTCCTATCAGCTCCTGCACTAACTCCTAGCAGGTCCTTACTAACTCCTATCAGGCCCTTCTTCACTAACTCCTATCAGGTCCTTTACTAACTCCTATCAGGCCCTTCTTCACTAACTCCTATCAGGTCCTTTACTAACTCCTATCAGGCCCTTCTTCACTAACTCCTATCAGGTCCTTTACTAACTCCTGTCAGGTCCTTTACTAACTCCTATCAGGCCCTTCTTCACTAACTCCTATCAGGTCCTTCACTACCTCCTATCAGGTTCACTTACTTATATTAGCTCCTTCACTAACTCAGATGTTATTTCCCACATGAAATACTTCCAGGAGATGTCATAAGCCCCCTGTTCCATACCCCATTACGTTATTAAATGCTTGATTTATTTCTTTATACAACTGGCACTGAAAATGTAAAAAAATGGGTTGTATTATTGATGGTGTAAAATTCTGAGTATATTTTTGTTTATTTCATATAATTCCTGTGTTATGATTGTGTTATGATGTTGATATTGAATAACTATTCACGGATGTACGCCCGTTATGATTGAGAACCGTTCTAGAGGTAAACAACCTAACATTTGAAAATAATCAAACACCACGTTTACAATTCCCTGTGGGAACAATTAGGGCAAACAGCAGCCCGGTGTTATCGCCACCCATGTCAGTTACCTGCGGGGAGGTCCCTTAGCCGGCGGTCTCTTAGCTGGTGGTCCCTTAGCCGGTGGTCCCTTAGCTGGCGCACCCTTAGCTAGCGGTCCCTTAGCTGGCGGCCCCTTAGCTGGTGGCCCCTTAGCAGACAGTCCCTTAGCTGGCGGTCCCTTAGCTGGCAGTCCCTTAGTAGGCGGTCCCTTAGCAGGTGGTCCCTTAGTAGGCAGTCCCTTAGCAGGCGGTCCCTTAGCAGGCGGCCCCTTAGCTGGCGGTCCCTTAGCTGGCGGTCCCTTAGCTGGCGGTCCCTTAGCCGGCGGTCCCTTAGCCGCGGGCCCTTAGCCGGCGGTCCCTTAGCCGGCGGTCCCTTAGCCGGCGGCCCCTTAGCCGGCGGCCCCTTAGCCGGCGGCCCCTTAGCAGGCGGTCCCTTAGCAGGCGGTCCCTTAGCTGGCGGTCCCTTAGTAGGCGGTCCCTTAGCTGGCGGTCCCTTAGCAGGCGGTCCCTTAGCAGGCGGTCCCTTAGCAGGCGGTCCCTTAGCGGTCCCTTAGCTGGCGGTCCCTTAGCTGGCGGTCCCTTAGTAGGCGGTCCCTTAGTAGGCGGTCCCTTAGCAGGCGGTCCCTTAGCTGGCGGCCCCTTAGCTGGCGGCCCCTTAGCCGGCGGCCCCTTAGCAGGCGGTCCCTTAGCAGGCGGTCCCTTAGCGGTCCCTTAGCTGGCGGTCCCTTAGCCGGCGGTCCCTTAGCCGGCGGCCCCTTAGCCGGCGGTCACTTAGCCGGCGGTCTCTCAGCTGGCTATTAGAGTCGGGTAAAAGGTGTCTGGCAAGGGCTTCCGTCTCATGTACTTCTGCCTCCATGGACTGTAGAACAAGAAGGGGACCGACCTGCTCCTGGGGGTCGACGCCCTGGGCCTGCACATCTACGAGCCCGACAACAGACTCACACCCAAGTGCTCTTTCCCCTGGAACGAGATCCGGAACATCTCCTACAGCGACAAGGAGGTGAGCCGCTGTTCACCTTCAGCCGCTACAATTGATTGCTTCTTATTGCTTTATTATAAATAGTTTTAATGTCTTTTGTATGCAAATGTACACCACACAAACATGGAGACGTTGGTAAAAAATGATTTATTTTTATTTTAAGTTTGCCATCAAACCGCTGTACAAGAAAACCAACGTTTTTAAATTCAACTCTTCAAGGCTGCGGGTCAACAAGCTGGTGAGTGATTATATTATGTACTTTATGTATGTGTGTATATATATATATATATATATATATATATATACGGTACATTGTGAATATTTCCCTTGTGCTTTTTTTCATTATCGCTATCAAAGATAGACAGAGGTTATGTTTTCCGTCTCTGTTTGTCCTGTTTTGTATGGAATTGGACAAAACGTGGTGGTCAGATTGTGACTGTTTGGTGTGGCGGAGGTATGGGCTCTCTAGTTGCTGAGGGCCCCAGTTTTACAGATAAATGCAATTCTGTCATCCACGCCAAGTCTAGGTTCGGGCATGACCGATGTTGGTGATGGATCTTAATTGTTTTTGCTGATTAATCAAGTAATTAATCAGGTCATTCATTACCTGAGGGGTTAATTAACATATTATTACATAATACACATGATGTCTTGCGTGCGCGCTGACGTGAAGGCACCTTGAGATGCATGCCTCGTTACGTATGAAAGCTGCAATACATGTGAAGGGGATAATAATTATTAATACTATTTCTACGCTGAACCTTAGCTCTCAATGATCAAAAGAAAGGGGTTTTATTTGTATAGGACTATGAGCAGTATACATTGTAATCCCTGTGGCTGTGCAGGATACCTGAGGATGCCCGAGGCACCGGGCCGACTAATGGAATGCCCTGTGTTCCGTCAGATCCTGCAGCTGTGCATCGGGAACCACGACCTGTTCATGCGCCGGCGGCGGGTCGACTCCCTGGAAGTACAGCAGATGAAGACCCTGGCCCGGGAGGAGAGGGCCCGGAAACAGGTGACGCTGGGTCTAGAAACGAGTGACGCTGGGGTTTTAGAAACAGGTGACTTTGGGTCTAGAAACGAGTGACGCTGGGGTTTTAGAAACAGGTGACTTTGGGTCTAGAAACGAGTGACGCTGGGGTTTTAGAAACAGGTGACTTTGGGTCTAGAAACGAGTGACGCTGGGGTTTTAGAAACAGGTGACTTTGGGTCTAGAAACGAGTGACGTTGGGGTTTTAGAAACAGGTGACTTTGGGTCTAGAAACGGGTGACGTTGGGGTTTGAAACAGGTGACTTTGGGCTTTTGGAAACAGGTGACGTGTCTAGAAACAGGTGATGTTGGGGTTTAGAAACAGGTGATGTTGGGGTTTAGAAACAGGTGACGTTGGGGTTTGAAACAGGTGACTTTGGGCTTTGGAAACAGGTGACGTTTGGGTTTAGAAACAGGTGACGTTGGGTCTAGAAACAAGTGACCTTGGGTCTGGAAACAGGTGACGTTGGGTCTAGAAACAGGTGACCTTGGGTCTAGAAACAGGTGACCTTGGGTTTTGGAAACAGGTGACCTTGGGTCTAGAAACAGGTGACCTTGGGTTTTGGAAACAGGTGACCTTGGGTCTAGAAACAGGTGACCTTGGGTCTAGAAACAGGTGACCTTGGGTTTTGGAAATGGGTGACGTTAGGTTCGGATCGCGAGGAGACGAGGAAGAAGTGTGTTTTTAATCTGTGCAGTTGCCGTGACGATGGTGTTTGGAAAAGTGTGTGTGTGTGTGTGTGTGTGTGTGTGTGTGTGTGTGTGTGTGTGTGTGTGTGTGTGTGTGTGTGTGTGTGTGTGTGTGTGTGTGTGTGTGTGTGTGTGTGTGTGTGTGTGTGTGTGTGTGTGTGTGTGTGTGTGTGTGTGTGTGTGTGTGTGTGTGTGTGTGTGTGTGTGTGTGTGCGAGAGAGAGAGATAAAATAATGCAGTTGTAGGCAATAGGCGTTTTTCTTGTGGCAGGCTGATGGGTTTATTGTATGGTGGTTTTGCTGACGTTTGTGCTGTAGCAGATGGCTCCTCCTGTCCCCGTTGTGTTGGGCTGTTCTCCGCATTGCTTTCTCAATGTATTTATTTTCCCTTTCTGTCCAATTCCCTCTCGTGATCAATATGTGGCGGGAAGCACGGCCCCGTTAGCCGGTGAACTCGACTGTTGAGGAGTGAGAGTCATGCAATAACATCATGTTATGAGGAGGCTCAAGAGAGCCCTGGTATCGACAAGTCAAAACACAAATAGAACTCGCAATCAATGTCTACTTAATCTTGAAATATCTTTATGAGGATCCATTTTCTCTCATTTCACCTCCTTGCAACATCTAGTACACACCCCCATTCCCAACAAAATATGTGATCAACAGATGGCCTGCTAACCAGGTTACTGTGGTTACCTCCTTCTACACACACTACGGTAACCAGGTTACTGTGGTTACCTCTTTCTACACACACTACGGTAACCAGGTTACTGTGGTTACCTCCTTCTACACACACTACGGTAACCAGGTTACTGTGGTTACCTCCTTCTACACACACTACGGTAACCAGGTTACTGTGGTTACCTCCTTCTACACACACTACGGTAACCAGGTTACTGTGGTTACCTCCTTCTACACACACTACGGTAACCAGGTTACTGTGGTTACCTCCTTCTACACACACTACGGTAACCAGGTTACTGTGGTTACCTCCTTCTACACACACTACGGTAACCAGGTTACTGTGGTTACCTCCTTCTACACACACTACGGTAACCAGGTTACTGTGGTTACCTCCTTCTACACACACTACGGTAACCAGGTTACTGTGGTTACCTCTTTCTACACACACTACGGTAACCAGGTTACTGTGGTTACCTCTTTCTACACACACTACGGTAACCAGGTTACTGTGGTTACCTCCTTCTACACACACTACGGTAACCAGGTTACTGTGGTTACCTCCTTCTACACACACTACGGTAACCAGGTTACTGTGGTTACCTCCTTCTACACACACTACGGTAACCAGGTTACTGTGGTTACCTCCTTCTACACACACTACGGTAACCAGGTTACTGTGGTTACCTCCTTCTACACACACTACGGTAACCAGGTTACTGTGGTTACCTCCTTCTACACACACTACGGTAACCAGGTTACTGTGGTTACCTCCTTCTACACACACTACGGTAACCAGGTTACTGTGGTTACCTCCTTCTACACACACTACGGTAACCAGGTTACTGTGGTTACCTCCTTCTACACACACTACGGTAACCAGGTTACTGTGGTTACCTCCTTCTACACACACTACGGTAACCAGGTTACTGTGGTTACCTCCTTCTACACACACTACGGTAACCAGGTTACTGTGGTTACCTCCTTCTACACACACTACGGTAACCAGGTTACTGTGGTTACCTCCTTCTACACACACTACGGTAACCAGGTTACTGTGGTTACCTCCTTCTACACACACTATGGTAACCAGGTTACTGTGGTTACCTCCTTCTACACACACTACGGTAACCAGGTTACTGTTGTTACCTCCTTCTACACACTACCGTAACCAGGTTACTGTTGTTACCTCCTTCTACACACACTACGGTAACCAGGTTACTGTTGTTACCTCCTTCTACATACACTACGGTAACCAGGTTACCATGGTAACCAGGTTACTGTCGCTACCTCCTACTTCACACACAACGGTTACCAGGTTACTGTCGTTACCTCCTTCTACACACTACTGTAACCAGGTTACTACAGTAACCAGGTTACTGTCGTTATCCCCTACTACACACAACGGTAACCAGGTTACTGTCGTTACCTCCTACTACACACACAACGGTAACCAGGTTACTGTCGTTACCGCTTACAACACACACTACGGTAACCAGGTTACTGTTGTTACCTCCTTCTACATACACTACGGTAACCAGGTTACTGTTGTTACCTCCTACACACACTACGGTAACCAGGTTACTGTCGTTACCGCTTACACACACACTACGGTAACCAGGTTAATGTTGTTACCTCTTCTACATACACTACTGTAACCAGGTTACTACAGTAACCAGGTTACTGTTTTTACCTTCTATAACACACACTATGGTAACCAGGTTACTACAGTAACCAGGTTACTGTTTTTACCTTCTATAACATACACTACTGTAACCAGGTTACTACAGTAACCAGGTTACTGTTTTTACCTTCTATAACACACACTATGGTAACCAGGTTACTGTGGTTACCTCCTACTACACACACTACAGTAACCAGGTTACTACAGTAACCAGGTTACTGTGGTTACCTCCTACTACACACACTACTGTAACCAGGTTACTACAGTAACCAGGTTACTGTTGTTACCTCCTTCTACACCTCACTACGGAAATCAAGTTCAAATGGCAGGTGTGCCAAATCCGTCCGTAACATTTATAGAGAACCGAGGTGAGTCAAAGATATTCGAAATTCACTCTCTGTAAGGAATCTAAAGCGGGGGAGTGAAAGGCACCTTTGGCTCTGGTCCCCCGGGGGTTCCCTCCAGGGGTCAACTCCAGACTCAAGTTGGCCTTTCTTCAAAAAGGGGAAGATGGCGTTGAGGCCAGGATCTCTGTATAACGCAGCGGTCGAGGACTTCATAGTCCGAGGCCGTTACAACGGACAGGGGAACGCACGACCCGCTGAACACGGCGTTCTCCCTCTTGGCTGACAGGTGGAGCGGCAGCGGTTGGAGCGGGAGAAGCAGCGGGAGAAGCATCTCCGGGAGGAGGCGGAGCGCGCCCGCGATGACCTGGAGAGGAGGCTGCTGCAGCTGAAGGACGAGGCGGACATGGCCAACGAAGCTCTGGTGAGAGCCCCAAGCCCCTCCTCCCCATCCCCTACCCCCCCCGAACGCCCTGTGTCTCGGATAGAAGTGTGATTTAAAAGGATTTGTTTGTTTGTTCTTCCACGTCACGGGCCTCACCTTCCACCCTCTCTCCTCCTCCATCACTTCGGGAATGTCCTCCGTCTACTCTCTTGCCCCTGTATTACATCATACTTACTTTTTCATTCGCCTCCACACCTCAAATCCCGTTCCCCCCGCCTTCTCCACCACATCCCTTGTGTAACCTTGTCCCGAAAACACCCCACCTGTATTATCTCTCTCTCCCCTCCCTCCCTCCCTCCCTCCCTCCCTCCCTCCCTCCCTCCCGGCTCATCTCACTCTCCCTCCTCAGATGCGTTCGGAGCAGACGGCGGACCTCCTGGCGGAGAAGGCCCAGATCGCCGAGGAGGAGGCCAAGCTGCTGTCCCAGAAGGCGGCGGAGGCGGGGTCCGAGATGCGGCGTGTCAAGGTGACGGCCATGCGCGGCCAGGAGGAGCGGCGGCTGATGGAGCAGAAGATGCTGGAGGCGGAGATGCTCGCCCTCAAGATGGCCGAGGAGTCGGAGCGGAGGTGGGGGGGGGGGGGGG
>CM051017.1:2638508-2671008 GCA_027704905.1 Muraenolepis orangiensis
GCTTCGACTTCAAAGACACCGACATGAAGCGCCTGTCCATGGAGATTGAGAAGGAGAAGTGAGTCTGCCCCCGACGACCCACCGGTCCCTGCCCCCGACGACCCACCGGTCCCTGCCCCCGACGACCCACCGGTCCCTGCCCCCGACGACCCACCGATCTCTGCCCCCGACGGCCCACCCGTCCCTGCCCCCGACGGCCCACCCGTCCCTGCCCCCGACGGCCCACCCGTCCCTGCCCCCGACGACCCACCGGTCCCTGCCCCCAGGCCCCACATCCAGCCTCACTATGTTCCCCCCTTGGGGCCGGCTAGCCTGCTCATTCCAGTGTCGGTTTGCTTATTAATCTCATTATCTGACAGGTGTGTTTGCTTAAAGGTGCTGTAGGTAAGATTTGCGAAGATTCCCTCCTGTTTCTCTGCTCTCTCTCTCTCCTCCTGTTTCTCTGCTCTCTCTCTCCTCCTGTTTCTCTGCTCTCTCTCTCTCCTCCTGTTTCTCTGCTCTCTCTCTCCTCCTGTTTCTCTGCTCTCTCTCTCCTCCTGTTTCTCTGCTCTCTCTCTCTCCTCCTGTTTCTCTGCTCTCTCTCTCCTCCTGTTTCTCTGCTCTCTCTCTCCTCCTGTTTCTCTGCTCTCTCTCTCCTCCTGTTTCTCTGCTCTCTCTCTCCTCCTGTTTCTCTGCTCTCTCTCTCCTCCTGTTTCTCTGCTCTCTCTCTCCTCCTGTTTCTCTGCTCTCTCTCTCCTCCTGTTTCTCTGCTCTCTCTCTCCTCCTGTTTCTCTGCTCTCTCTCTCCTCCTGTTTCTCTGCTCTCTCTCTCCTCCTGTTTCTCTGCTCTCTCTCTCCTCCTGTTTCTCCTCCATTGAGAAGCTTTGCGTCCAAGGCGGTAGGCGTGCCGGTAGCCGAGCTATGTGCCCGAAATGTGATTGACAGGCAAGAGGGATTTTCTGGACAAATGAGGGAATAGACACCCTGGGAGTGGACTAAAATCAAAATAGTCTTGTACAGACGCAGGCCCCGTCAACTTCGAACGAGGCTGTTTTCTAACAGATGACACTCAAATAATAATAGGTCTTAAATGGTACCTCCAGCACCTTTTAATGATTAATCGCTAACCCGGTTGACGGCCAATCAATCCTTTCAGTGTGGAGACTTTAATGTCAGCGTGTTGCAATTTAATAGCATTCAACCCCATTCACACCCTGTCACCGCCGTCTCTCGAATGGCATTTGGGCCTTTTTTAAATTTATTTTATTGTATTATAGGTTTTTTTACCCTTCTCATTGCTTACGGACCCTGAATTCAGACGGAGGCAGTATTACCTGTGACCCTTACAGCAGGCCCGAGACAAATTACTTGATTTTTGACATCCGCCATGCTTTAATAATAGTCTAATTATTCAAAGTTTTTACAAGTTAATTAACCAAAGTGCCGTTAATTGTTTTAAATAAATACTCCCATGGCTTGATGTGGCTACAGTACTTCAGATGAATTCCTGTTAATGAAGTGTGTTCCTTAACTATAAATTCCTATTTTTAAAGTGACAATTCAATTAAATGGAGGATTTGGGCAGCGCATTTCTTCTCCCCTGGCTAGTGTTTCTGTGTCTGGTGCTGCCATATCACTTCTATATTAATCCCCGACATGCTATTTTACTAATTCATTAAATGTCATGTTTCTTTTAAGCTGTGCTCGGGGACAAAAAAATAGCTACGACTGGCAGGTAAAGATAATAAATGTATTTGGTCGACTGTTTCGAGGTGTGAAGCTTCTTGCCGGACTTTAACACAGCAACTTGCGTTTCACAGAAGTCATAATAAGGCATATGCTTCATATACCCCTTTGTTACCACTCGGATACATTTGGGACGGCAGGATATCGCAGTCTGTTGGGACTTGGCTTGGGAACCCGGAAGGTCGCTGGTTCAAGTCCCTGAAACACCCGGTGTGTGTGTGTGTGTGTTTTAGGGTGGAGTACATGGAGAAGAGCAAGCACCTGCAGGAGCAGCTGAACCAGCTGAAGACGGAGATCGAGAGCCTGAAGCTGAAGGAGCGGGAGACGCCGCTGGACGTGCTCCACAACAACCACGCCCTGCAGGGAACCAGCAGGCACAGCACCTTCCGGAAGGTGAGCCGGGGACGCCAACACACGTTCACCTGCTGTCTTCAGGGCTCCTCCCCAGGACACACATCAACATCAACACACGTTCACCTGCTGTCTTCAGGGCTCCTCCCCAGGACACACATCAACATCAACACACGTTCACCTGCTGTCTTCAGGGCTCCTCCCCAGGACACACATCAACATCAACACACCGCTTGATTGCACAGTTTGTACTTGTATGAGAGCAGAGCAGAGCAGGTGGTGTGTGTGTGTGTGTGTGTGTGTGTGTGTGTGTGTGTGTGTGTGTGTGTGTGTGTGTGTGTGTGTGTGTGTGTGTGTGTGTGTGTGTGTGTGTGTGTGTGTGTGTGTGTGTGTGTGTGTGTGTGTGTGTGTGTGTGTGTGTGTGTGTGTGTGTGTGTGTGTGAACGAACATGTGGGCCTCCTTTATGACCCACAGGTGTGCAGCCTCACCCAGCAGCCCCAGACTTGACCAGACTCTAATCAGTCTGACTGGGGCCAGGTGAGGCTGCTTCAACCAGACTAATCAGTCTGACTGGGGCCAGGTGAGGCTGCTTCAACCAGACTCTAATCAGTCTGACTGGGGCCAGGTGAGGCTGCTTCAACCAGACTCTAATCAGTCTGACTGGGGCCAGGTGAGGCTGCTTTAACCAGACTCTAATCAGTCTGACTGGGGCCAGGTGAGGCTGCTTTAACCAGACTCTAATCAGTCTGACTGAGGCCAGGTGACACCAACCACACACCACAACCGACATCTGGGTCCAGAGTCACACAGGACTCCGGACTGCCTTACGGACGAAAGCAAATCGTTTTTTAGTAGACTGTCTTTACATCTTATTTAACCACTGTACATTATATATTTCCATGCACTTTACTGTAACATTTGCACGTACCTCGATATTGATATTGCTCTCACAATATGTTTCCACAATATATTATTGATAAATACTTAGTGCTACTACTCAGTAATGTGGCCATAACGACTGAGCGGGTAAAAGCAAATAACAGGACAGCAAGAACAGTCTGGTAAATTCAGATTACCAGACTGTTAATAATACCCATTATCACTTTACCGTAATGCAGCCTTTAAAACCCGGAGAAGACGACACTTATGCCACATCATGATATTATGATATCCAAAAAACGTAAGATGATATCTAGTCTCATATCACAATATTTTTAGAATATCGACGCATTTCCCAGCCCTTATGCATGTAAACACACACAGACACACACACACACACACACACACACACACACACACACACATATATCACACTTGTCTCCATCGAAAAACATTTCTTTCAACTCAAATGTCTCCAAAGAAGATTGCCGGATCTCTCTTTTAACACCTAAGCCTCGCCCCCATCAGCATCATCCTCATCATCATCAGCTTCTTCCTCATCATCATCAGCATCATCCTCATCATCATCAGCTTCTTCCTCATCATCATCAGCATCATCCTCATCATCATCAGCTTCTTCCTCATCATCATCAGCATCATCCTCATCATCATCAGCTTCTTCCTCATCATCATCAGCATCATCCTCATCATCATCAGCTTCTTCCTCATCATCATCAGCATCATCAGCTTCTTCCTCATCATCATCAGCATCATCCTCATCATCATCAGCTTCTTCCTCATCATCATCAGCATCATCCTCATCATCATCAGCATCATCCTCATCATGATCAGCATCATCCTCATCATCATCAGCATCATTCCTCATCATCATCAGCTTCTTCCTCATCATTATCATCATCATTATCCTCATCGTCATTGTCAACACACACTTCAGGCTGATTAATTTCTCGCTTTCCAGCTGTGTGTGTGTGTGTGTGTGTGTGTGTGTGTGTGTGTGTGTGTGTGTGTGTGTGTGTGTGTGTGTGTGTGTGTGTGTGTGTGTGTGTGTGTGTGTGTGTGTGTGTGTGTGTGTGTGTGTGTGTGTGTGTGTGTGTGTGTGTGTGTGTGTGTGTGTGTGTGTGTGTGTGTGTGTGTGTGTGTGTGTGTGAGAGAGAGAGAGTGCTGGATCAATGAGCCTGGAGTGGCCAACCAACCGTTGTTATCTTATATATCTATGACCTATGATTGCTCTCCGATTGGAGTGCAGGCGTGAGCTCAAGGGGTCAGACGGCGTTCTCTGTGATGTGGTGGCGTGCGACTGGCCGTGTACTTCTGGAGTATGAGCGGGGAAATGACAATAGCCCCCTGAAATGATACCCATCTGTTGGTCCCCGGAAAAGTTCCTTGCTTTTGTTCACCCGCCACAGAACTGTGGTGGTGACTTTCTCTTCTCTCTTCTTCTTACATTTATTCAATTGTCTGATTTTGATCTGGTTTTGAGCTCTTCTATAGGGTTGGTTTCCTTTCCAAGACCCGCCAACATATTGAACTAAATTATTGAACTAAATTAGATGGGCCTCTGCAGGTTCTCTCTCTCTCTCGCTCGCAGCGCGCGCTGTAAAGACACTAATTATATAGGGTAGGGAGGGGTTGCTAATTGATTTCTGCTTACCGATTAGCGAGGCTCCTCAGGTGCAGGGCAGCAGAAGCAAGCATAGTTAAGTCTGGCTTTGATTGAACTAGAACCTTTCTGCAAGGGGAGGAGGCGGGGGCATTGTGTGTGTGTGTGTGTGTTAATGTGTGTGTGTGTCAATGTGTGTGTGCGGGGGAGATTGCTGGTGCTGCATTCAGCCCCACAGTTTTCTAAAGGAGCTAATATTGGTTTAGGATTTATCAGATGGGAGCGAGGGCTGGGGAAGCGCCTGGTTGTGCGGTACTCGGCGGTCCGGACACCGCGGGGGCTCCAACGGAGAGGGAGGGAGTGGGGGAGGGAGGGCAGTGAGCAGCTACGATGCGGACTGCGGACTGCAGATAGACTGCGGCGTGTCGGAGAAGCAGTCCGTGTCCGGCATGACCCCGCTACCCAGAGCCGCTAACGGGCTGAGGAGCGGAGGACCGACGAGGCGTACGGTCTATACGGTCGATACGGTATGGCAACCCAGAACATTCTGACCGCTGTTGCAGCCCAGCTTCTCAAATTCAGCTGAGAGTGCAGAGTTGCTTTAGGAGTCTGAGCTTTTTATTACATTTTTATGAGCACCGGAAGGAGTGGAGATAACGAATGACTGCATGGCGACAAAAAAGCCCTGCTTGTTCTTTAGTCGAGGTGCTCCCAAACGTAAAGTCAAGAAGTGTTCACGCATGCCGTTAAAGACACGGTGAGTTAAAGCGCCACACTTCGGAATCCGGAGGTGGCCTGAGGGCCGGCCGCCCCGACTCCTGCTGAGGTTGGGTGCACTGCGACAGGTTAAGGAGCCTCTGGGTCTGCCTTCAGACGGTCATTGCGACCGCCGGCTGAACCAGCTGGCTCAGAACAGCCCAGTGAGACGTTTAGTCCCAAATGACCACGCTCCGTGTACTGTGGAGTTTGCCCGAGAGCCGAGAGTCTGTCTGAGTCCGCTAGAGTTTGGAGCACGTGAGGCCTTCTGTGCGCCCGGTCCGCCTGCCAGGGCCGTGTAACGCAACTGTGCAGGACTTCCCTGATGTTAGATGGACACGGCTTGAACAACAACACTCCCTGCTCTAGATGGAAACGTGAAACAAACACGTTCCAGATCCGCAGTGAGTTACAGTGAGTTACCCAAACGCCGTCTTCTACTACCGTCCGTCTCCCCAGCATTCCCCTGGGTTCCCGTCAGACCACATCCTCTTTCTCAGTGTCTGTAATATTTGCTTCGCCGACTCCAGCTTTATCCTCAACCGACCCCGGTGCTGCCGGGGTGTAGAGGTCTCCGTAAAAGTAGAAAGAAAAGAAAGCTCCCCACTCAGAAGCTCCCCACACAGCACCTATTACTTTGCCGTTCCGTTTCGGTCAAAGCCCCCCCCCCCCTTCTGTCAGACTGTCAGCCCGTCAAAGCGGAGCAGGTCGCAGGGTCTTTCCCTGGCCCCGGGAAAAACCAACAGGAGAGGGGGGGGGGGCCGGGGGAAAAGTCCACCCTGGCCAATTTAAAGTTGCGCTGACAGCGCACCAGACGAGCGAGAGGAAGCCGAAATGAGCTGTCCGTCTAAAAAGGACGGGCGGCACCACCCGAGGCATCGCTCACGCCCTGCCCTCACTCCAGGCTGCGGTTAGCCGATCAATTGATCTGGCTCACCGCCCCCCGCCCCCGTCCCCGTCCCGGGGATCGGCCGTAAAGCCTCACCGAGTCTCGGACCGAGTCCCACACTGACGGGGTCTGAACCAACAAGACAAACAGACTCAATTAGACGTGTTTAGGGGAGTGTCGGTAAAGGGGAGAGGAACCTCCTCTTTAGAACGTAATGGAGTCCAGATGTGTTAACGTCGAGAAGGGGGGGGGGGTGTACACGATATGCGTGAAACAAAGACTTTTTGAAAGCCTTGAGAAAGCCTTAAAATGTTTGATCCATAAATAACCTGCAATCCCCAGCCGGTCAGGTGGTTGTAAAAAGGTTGACGGGGAAATGGACTCCAATTAAGGTGTTCTCTGTCAATGGAAAAACTACTTGGAGAGGAAAGGGGTCTAGAGAACCAACTGAGCCAAAAGGTGTGTCTGAGGATTATTACCACCTTCAATCACTTTCTTGGACTGGCTGTGAAAGCTTTGTCAATACGGATATTGTCAGAGGCTGTGTGTGTGCGTGCGCGTGTGTGTGTGTGCGCCTGTGTGTATGATGTGTATATATTTTTTATTAATTAAAAAATCCCCCCTTTGTTTTTGTGGAAAATCATTACATTGTTATTGTGTGGGTGAAAAACTAACGAACACTGTAATCAATTGCATGACTACCACATAGAATAAGCACATAATTAGTATTGATGCCAGGAGCAGTCATGTCTGTCTTGCGGTCTGGATCCATTGCTTCTTTGTTTTAACCCGGAAAACTCATTATGCATTTTTTTTGTCTTGTTTCCAGCTCACCCTGCAGAGCACCAAGTCCAGAGTGGCCTACTTCGAGGAACTTTAAAACACGTACACACACACACACACACACATACACGCACACAAACGCATACACACACACACACACACACACACACACACACACAAAGGGGGCGCCTCGGACCTTTTGGCCGTCTACGTCCTTGGTGTGTGTGTGTGTGAGAGAGAGCGATTGGCCACAGTCCATGACCTCGATGGGGACTTTGCATTACCATGGTTACGGACCGCACAGGCCCGCCTCCTTAGTTAATTGTGACCCGGGGAAGGTTGACTCTCAGGACGGTGTTTGTGTGCGTCTCACGGTCGGCCGCCTCCTCACTGCCACGCTGCAGGATTTGTTCCGGAAGGTCCACTGTCCGACGTTTAAAGACTCGAAGAATGAGAGCGTTACAACTTTAGAAGTGTGACCTTTTTAGTAATATCCTTCAAACCTCAAATGTGCCTACCAGAGTCATAACGTTATACACATACTAACACATATACAGTATTCGTTAAGCATATTTCACCACTACACGTTGAACATAGGGAATTTCATGAACTTTACAGGTTTAATGCATTTGTGGTGAGGTTTTGTTCATCATAGAACATTATAAAATCCATTTTGACAGTTGAAGTCTCGTGTTAAACAAACTCTTTTTAGTTTTGCTTACTAACTTCGTCTAACTAACTTCATGCATCCTTCAGAACCAACTGGACGAGGTTAATTCACGTTATCAGCCGTAAAACAGTTGCTATTAAACGTTTCATTTTTCAAACCAGTTCACCGACAAAACCAAAGCACTGGGGGATCGGTCGATCAAGATGATGATGATCCGTCATCATCATCATCATTATTACTATTATTATGATTTTTATTCACTCTACATATATCCGCTGTTCGATGCATATCCAATGTTTACTTTGAAGACGGCAAAGCTATATTTTTTAGAATCTTAAATATGTTCTGTTTTTATTTAGAATTTTTTACCTGCAACTGACCACTTGTATTTTAGTCTTTTAAGTCTTATTATTTGGCGGTGAATGCCGAACTTGAGCAGGCGGCGTCCACTCCTGGAGAAGGAGCTCCCGCTGCTGTGGTCAACTTCTGTCTGTGTTTGTGTTTGTGTGACACATTGAGCCCACACCAGTGGCCTTTATCTCCTTGCTGTCTTTGTAACTTTGTCGTGCTACATTGGCGGCCGGCGACTATCTCCCTACAGAATGCTCTGTACAGTGCACCAAGGTGGGGGACAGAGAGAGGGAGAGGGAGGGCGGAAGGGGGGGAGAGAGAGAGAGAGAGAGAGAGAGAGAGAGAGAGAGAGAGAGAGAGAGAGAGAGAGAGAGAGAGAGAGAGAGAGAGAGAGAGAGAGAGAGAGAGAGAGAGAGAGAGAGAGAGAGAGAGAGAGAGAGAGAGAGAGAGAGAGAGAGAGAGAGAGAGAGAGAGAGAGAGAGAGAGAGAGAGAGAGAGAGAGAGAGAGAGAGAGAGAGAGAGAGGTGTTCCCTGCGGTCCGTTCTGGTTATCTCCATGTGGATGGTAGTAGTTTGTTATGTTGTCTTTTCAGAAATAGCCACTGGCTCGGGTCGTTCCCATTTTGAATTAACATGATGCGTTTGTGTTTCATGTGTCTTGTATTATTATTTTTTTGGTTATTATTCTTGATGTGCTTTGAAAAACAATTCCTCTCGACACTAAACAAGCAATCTTTTTGGTATAAACTGTACTTTTTATTTTCTATAAGCCACTTGTATAGAGACAATTATATTACAGATATAATTGTATATATATATTTTTGGTGTGTGTGCGCGTGGTATAAAATAAATCAGTCTTATTCTTCTATTTCCTCCTTCTTTCCACATTCAAAAATCCCCCCTCGGGAATTCACCCCGTCCCTGGCCCTGTAGTGGTTGTTTCCTCCTCTCGGTTGTCGGCTGTGATGCCTGCCGCCAGACGGCTCAACAGAGATCCAATCACCCCGCTGAGATGAATCAAGTGTTGCGCAATCTCCCCCCCACCATCGACACCACCACCCCCACCCCCACCAGCACCACCTTGTTTTAGATCACGCTCCTCTCTCACCTGAGTGACACATGGTCTTTTTGTTGTTTATGCGTGTGTCTGCTGAGCATTCACGCGTGGGTGGATGCCTGTGTGTGTGTGTGTGTGTGTGTGTGTGTGCGACTGTGCGTGCCTGTGTGTGTGTGTGTGTGTGTGTGCGCATATATATGTGTGTGCGTGTGAGAATCACCCCCTACTTCCCGAGACGTGGAATCCGTCCAGGTTGTTGTGGGGTCCCTGAGGTTGGACGGCTCCCGGGGCGGCTCCAGCGGTGGCCCCTGGCTGGGATCGTGAGGTGCAGCGTGGCTGGAGGTCGACCTGCGCCCCCCTCCTGTCAGAGCTGTGACAGGAGGGGGCCGGAGGTGCAGGTGGGGGGAGGGGGGGACAGCAGGGTCTCAGCAGGAGCCACTGAGATGTCACACATCTCGTCTCCCCTCCTCCCCCTCCCCCTCACCCCTCACCCCTCTGTCCCCCCGAAGGAGGAACAAAGGAGCAGGAAGAGGTGTGTGTGTGTGTGTGTGTGTGTGTGTGTGTGAGTGAGAGAGAGAGAGAGAGAGAGAGAGTGTGTTGGGGTCTCATGGCCGTGCTCGGTGAGAGAGGTGTGTGTGTATATTCTGTATACTTATTATACAAGAGAGTCTTAATGGTTGTTGACACAGGCTTGGGTTGAGTTTGTTATTTTCAATAACTGAAGCTGGCCAAGGAATATAATGTTGGTTATTGTTTTACTGAATAATATACGGATATATATATGCAAACATGCTGCAAATTAATATATGCAGCATACGCCACAAACTAATCTACATATCTATAATATGTAATCTACTTAGATAATCGACTACGAGGAAGGATCCGGGAGTGTGTCCTGAAGAGATGGGTTTTCAGCCTGCGGTGGAAGATGGGGAGTGACTGCAGTCGTGACATCCGTGGGGAGTTTGTTCTACCAAATTGGGGCCACAGGACGGAGAAGAGCCTTGACCACGTAGCCTCTAAGTGAGGGGGCAAGCAGACTGCCCGAAGAAGCCGAGCGAAGTGGACAGGTTGGGATGTAGGCCTTGACCATTGCATTGTAGGATGGAGCAGTACCTTTTACTGCCTTGTAGGCTAGCACCAAGGTCTTGAACTGGATGGAGTAGCTACAGGTAGCCAGTGTAGAGTCTGAAGGAGGGTAGATGTGTTTGAGAACTTGAGGCGGTTGAACACCAGACGAGCTGCAGCTTTCTGAATGAGCTCCAGGGGCCTGATAGCAGATGCCGGGGCCCCAGCAAGGAGGGAGTTGCAGTAGTCCAGCAGATGACAAGAGCCTGGATGAGCACCTGGGCAGCCTTTTCAGAGGGAAAAGGCCGAATCCTCCTGATGTTGTAGGGGAGGAATCTGCAGGAGCGTGTCACCGATGCAATGTTTACCGAGAACAACAGTTGGTCGTCCAGGGTCACATCCAGATTCCTTGCGGTCCGAGTAGGTGTCACCACAGCATCATCAATGGTGACAGCCAGGTCTCGGTGCGGACAGCCCATTGCCGAGAAGAACACCAGCTCAGTCTTGTCCCGGTTGAGCTTTAGGTGGTGCATCGACATCCACTTTGAGATGTCTGCTAAGCACGCGGCAATGCGTGTTTCCACTTGCGTGTCCGAGGGGGGAAACGACAAGACCAGTTGGGTGTCGCCAGCATAGCAGTGGTAGGATAAGTCATGGGAGTGGATAACAGGACCAAGGGACATTGTGTAGCGGGAGAAGAGAAGAGGACCCAGGACCGATCCTTGTGGAACCCCAGTAGTCAGTCTGTGTGGTTCTGACACAGACCCTCCCAGTGCCACCTGGTAGGAGCGACCCGTCAGGTAGGATGCAAACAAGGTGAGAGCAGAGCCCGAGACACCCATCGCCTCAAGGGTGGAGAGGAGAATCTGGTGGTTCACAGTGTTGAATGCTGCAGACAGGTCCAGGAGTATCAGGACCGAGGAGAGAGAGTTGGCTCTAGCAACATGGAGCGACTCAGTCACTGCCAGAAGGGCAGTTTCTGTCGAGTGACCTTCCTTAAAACCAGATTGGTGGGGATCCAAGAGGCAGTTCTGGTGGAGATACAAGGACAATTGGTTAAAGACCGCATGTTCAAGAGTTTTGGATAAGGGCAAAAGGGATACTGCAAACATGCTGCAAATGAATATATGCAGCATACGCCACAAACTAATATATATAAAAGTAAAAAGTATGAAACTGCAGCAAACTATGCTGCAAATTAATATATGCCACGTTTGTGTGTATATATATATATATATATATATATATACCGTAAGTAAACTGTAAACACAGACAAAGGATTTCTAATGGCCACTCACACACTATAGCCAAAAGGGTCAGAAATGACATACGTTATAATTTACTTAGAAATTGGGATGAGGAAATGCCCCTGTAAGATATAGTCAATTTCTGTATTGTACTGTGAATATTCATGCAGAAACATGGAAAAACTAAATAGTTCCAAACATTTAGCAAGAATTGCCCTGGAAATGATCCAAAATGTGTTCAACCGGGGCTAACGAAACAAGTTTTGTTAAAGTAATTAAAAAGTCTTTAGTCGCCTGATAGACAGAGACAGTGTGACGACACGCTCTCCTCTGGTTGTGTGTTAAGTAGTCCTGAACCTGTCAACACACAAGCTATCATTTGCCGCATAGTAACTTTCTGTAGGTCTTTAGTATTTATTTAAAAATGTGTCCGCCCACACCCACGCCGAGGCTTGCCGAGTCATTCTCTTCGACAAACGCATAAACATGCAGTATCTGAACCCCTGGCCACCCTGCTTGGTAGATTGGTGCCAGTCTCCCAGGTCTGATCCACCTGTGGTGAATGGGATTTGATTGGGTTCACCGTGTGTTCGGCGGGGCCGTCGATGAGCTTGGTGTTTTGGGCTGGGAGTTGCGGTGATAAAAGATTCCGGTCGGTATGATGGGCTTGTTTTAAGCCCCCCTGGGGGGGGGCGGCGGCTCCTGGCCAACTCTTCTTCTTCCTCTGCGCTTCCTGATTGCGGATTCCTGTCAAAGACTCGCTGACCCCTGAGATAAGTTCACCATCTTTTATTTCATTTTTTTTTACTCTCAGACGCTTGAATCGACAATTGAGTCTCTTGTCGGCTCTCTCTCACCTCCCTCCCCCTCCCTCCCTCTCTCTCTCCCTCCCCCTCCCTCCCTCTCTCTCTCCTTCTACCTCCCCCTCCCTCTCTCTCTCCCTCTACCTCCCTCCTCTCTCCCCTCCCCCCTCCCTCCCTCTCTCTCCCTCTACCTCCCTCCTCTCTCCCCTCCCCCCTCCCTCCCTCTCTCACCTCCCTCCCCCTCTCTCTCCTTCTACCTCCCCCCTCCCTCCCTCTCTCTCTCCCTCTACCTCTCCCCTCCCCCCCTCCCTCCCTCCCTCTCTCTCTCCCTCTACCTCCCCCCTCTCTCACCTCCCTCCCTCTACCTCCCCCTCCCTCCCTCTCGTCCTCTCTCTTTCTCTCCCTCTACCTCCCCCCTCCCTCCCTCTCTACCTCCCCCCTCCCTCTCTACCTCCCTCCCTCCCTCCCTCTCTCACCTCCCTCTCTCTCTCCCTCTACCTCCCTCTCTCTCTCCCTCTACCTCCCCCCTCCATCCCTCTACCTCCCTCCCTCTCTCTCTCCCCCTCCCTCCCTCCCTCTATCTCTCCCTCTACCTCCCCCCTCCATCCCTCTCCCTCCCTCTCTACCTCCCCCCTCTCTACCTCTCCCCTCCATCCCTCTCCCTCCCTCTCTACCTCCTCCCTCCCTCTCTACCTCTCCCCTCCATCCCTCTCCCTCCCTCTTTACCTCTCCCCTCCATCCCTCTCCCTCCCTCTCTACCTCTCCCCTCCATCCCTCTCCCTCCCTCTCTACCTCCTCCCTCCCTCTCTACCTCCCCCCTCCATCCCTCTCCCTCCCTCCCTCTCTACCTCCTCCCTCCCTCTCTCTCTCCCTCTACCTCCCCCCCTTCTTTCCCTCTCTCTCTCACCTCTATATATATATAGATATCTATCTATATATAGATACTATATATATATCTATATATAGATATATATATCTATCTATATATAGATATATATATATATAGTGTATATATAGATATATATATCTATATATACACAATGTAATATTCTCTCTTGGCTTCCCTTGTTTGACGTTGGCCCTGTTTGAAGTATGCATTGTGTCACATCTGGGGAGCCAACTCCCTGTTGTTCTTTAACCTGAGCCGTGGTTCTGCTCTGGGAGGCTCGTTGTTGGGGAGGAAACGCACTTATCCCTTCTGGTGGCTTAGTGGTGGTTCTCTTGTCTTCCTGTGTTGTTTGTTGAATGCACTCTTGTAAGTCACTGCGGTCTGCTTTGGTTCTGATTACACGCATAGGGGAGAAACATTGCATTGCATTACAGTCATTAAGATAAACCGTGTTTACGATAGGGTTTGTTTCACTGCCTTCAACTGTCCCTTCCGTCTGCCTTATGTTTCTCTTTAGTTTGCCTCTGGGTCCACACTGGGCCCGTTTTCACAGAGCCATACGCTGGTTTTGCATATTGTTTTCCTAATGAACCAGCAACTCTCAAGACGTCACCCAGGCGAGCCGGCCTGTTCCTCTCCCTGACTGCTGTGTGACTCCGGTTTCTCTCCACATCCGCACTCGCTTTCTACTTGAAGCTGGCTTGGTGTTGTTTGGGAGTGTGTGAGTCAGTCTGTCTCTACTCATGAGCTTCCTCCCTCCCTCCCCTCCCTCCCTCCCTCCCCCTCCCTCCTCCCTCCCTCCCCTCCCTCCCTCCTCCCTTCTTCCCCTCCCTCCCCTCCCTCCCTCCTCCCTTCTTCCCCTCCCTCCCTCCTCCCTTCTTCCCCTCCCTCCCTCCTCCCTCCCTCCTCCTCCCTCCTCCCTCCCTCCCTGGCTGGTGGGGGTGGGGGGGTGGGAGGAGGACCCAAGTCAGACAGACGATAGAGTGAAGTGTGTGTGTGTGTGTGTGTGTGTGTGTGTGTGTGTGTGTGTGTGTGTGTGTGTGTGTGTGTGTGTGATTGCTCCTGACCCGTTTCACTGACCCAGTTCCACAGTTTACCTCCTGCTACTGAACCGGCTCACACACACAGAGACCTCTGCTGCAGGGCTTCCCTCATCCTCTCTCTCTCTCTCTCTCTCTCTCTCTCTCTCTCTCTCTCTCTCTCTCTCTCTCTCTCTCTCCTCTCTCTCTCTCTCTCTCTCTCTCTCTCTCTCTCTCTCTCTCTCTCTCTCTCTCTCTCTCTCTAACGTAATGATCTTTATTAGTGAGCAACACAGATACATTGTGTTGCTTTAATATATTGATTAATTACCAATAATAACTGAATCTGTTTAGTAGAAGGAGACTCGGGGGCATGCAGTGACTAATTGGGCGACCATTATTACAATTATTTTTTCCTCCTACGAAGTCTTTTACGTTTTCTATGTTATAAAGGAGGTGCATTTTCACTGTGGGCTCAGTTGTCTCTCTCTCTCTCTCTCTCTCTCTCTCTCTCTCTCTCTCTCTCTCTCTCTCTCTCTCTCTCTCTCTCTCTCTCTTTGTATCTCTCTCTCTCTCTCTCTCTCTCTCTCTCTCATCCATCTCTCTCTCTCTTTGTATCTCTCTCTCTCTCTCTCTTTCTCTCTCTCTTCCCATCCATCTCTCTCTCTCTTTCTCCATGTCTCTCTCTCTCTCTCTTTCCTTTACCAATCAAGCAGGATTCTAGCAGGTAAACCTCTCCCCTTTTATAGGACAAAGGGACAGACTGTAGTGTCGCCCTAATCCTTCAGGGGGGGGGGTTGTCTCAGCTGCTGTCATTAGGACCCCGAGTCGGTCTGTCTGTCTTTCTTTTCCTACTTCATTTCTGCCTCTACACCCCCACCACCACCACCACCACCACCCACCCCCACCTCCACCACCACCTCCTCCTCTTCCTCGTTATGTGTTGTGGTTTGATGGCCTATTTTCCCCTTCTCTATTCTCCGCGTGTGTCACCATCCCCGGCTTGTCATCTCTTGCTCCCGCGGAGGCAAGAGATGCGCGCACGTCTTCCCCTTGTCACGGTCAATCGATTGAGCCGGCTGACGGCTTATTATTCTCACTGTTCGTCTGCTGCTCTGCGGGGAACCGAAGAAATGGAACCGAAACACGCAGGCACGGCGTTTCTGAGCTGCACTCTTTTGGTACGGAGCGTTGTTCTCCGTGAGCGTGTTGAGTGTGGCCGCGAGGCGGGGTTTCAGACCACCAGGCGGATTGTGAGTGGTCAGGGTGTTCTGTCACGAGTGTCTGAGGTGGTGATAGCGCAGTTGGGTCCTGTGGGAACGCTCAGTTGGACTCTGGTTCTGGACCAAGCAAACTAACTCTGGTCCACTTGAGAAAGGGGATCTCAGTCTCCACTTCCAAGTGAACTCTGGTTCTGTTCACTTTAGCCTGTGATCCGACCTTACACCAGGAAGTGAACCACAAGACCATGCGTTGTGTGTTGAATGTTCGCTTTCAGCCTTTCAGGTACACGTGAACTTCTCCTCGATTCTATTATAAGGCGACGGTGTGCATCAGTCAGCAGTCAGTAATCTGAAGACTATATAAAGAAATCGCTTGCGGTCGCTCACAAAATCCCAGACTTTTTTTGAATGCTTCAGTAACTGAATGGTAGAAATTGGGGTTATTTGAAATGTGTAGGAACCCCAAAGCTAAATGAAAATACCCATAAGACCTCACAAAGAGGCGGTTGCTTCATCCTTATCGTCTGCAACAAGGAGGCGTTGTGATTTTCTGTCCAATAGACGAACAGCGTACCAAACATTAGCATAACCGCTCGGGGTCAGCTCACAGCGTAAAGCGTTCACAAAACATAGAAATTGTTCCACCTGTGTTGGTCTAAATTACACCATGATGGGCGTAACAAGGACAAAATGGCACAGAGGACTGTGTTTGAAGATGCTTGGAGAATACAGAGAATAGAGGTTCGCTGGCACTCAAAAGGCTGGATTCATGTTCAAGTGTGACGCTTCAGTATTACGACCACATGCAATCTGAAATAACTGCGGTCCTTAGAGGCCTGTTTTTATGACCCAGGGTGGTGTGAGTGTTCTTCTCTCGATGCCATTCTGCCTTTCTGTCTGAAAGACACAAGGAGGAATCCTCTCCTCCTCGTGCGCTCAGGAGAGGAGCGAGCGAGGAGGACAAATAACAATTACCCGAAGTACGTGACAGCCCGACGCTCGGCTGGCGACCGGTTAGGGACGGAGCCCCGGCGTCTCCCGAGGCCCCATCACGCTCACAGTGGGGAGCGCTTTATATTCCAACTGCCACAGAGGGAACCAAGCCACGCCCGGACCCCCCCCCCCCACACACACACACACACACACACACACACACACACACACACACACACACACACACACACACACACACACACACACACACACACACACACACACACACACACACACACACGCGCTGCCAAACGCCTGCCGTGCATCATTCAATCTATGTTTATGTGCACACACACACACACACACACACACACACACACACACACACACACACACACACACACACACACACACACACACACACACACACACACACACACACACACTGCAGACAGGCACACAAGGAGCCAAGACTGCCACCAAAACACAAGAGACACAAGACTACGTCAACTTGGTGCATTCTCAGACTCTAGCAGACTCCAGCGATGAGTCATGTCCTTGAAATAGTAGTCGTTGGTTATTTGTGGGTATGGGAGTTTCTGCACATAAATTGGGGATGATTTGGTCCTTGCCTCTTAACTCTGGTTTCATGGAGGACTGTCCACACTGCAGGATGTGACGCGGCAAAGCCCACCTCATCTTGGATCCAGGGACGCTCTTCCTTCATGTAGAGCCACCGTTAGCTGACCCTCGGTCCCTGTGGAACGTCCCCAGTGGAACGGATGCATGGATGGACATCTCCCAATTATCTCCTGTATGAACTGCTATAACCATCACTCACTCACTCATTTAGTAACCTTCTCCCGTCTCGGTACAGTGGGCCACGTGTAACCATGTGTGCCGCGGGACGCTTACTCCCCATTCACTCACCACAGCAGGACTATACAATACTATGCTATAAACAACACTATATACTATCTACTATGGACTATACTGTATACTATTAACAACACTATATACTATCTACTATGGACTATACTGTATACTATTAACAACACTATATACTATCTACTATGGACTGTACTGTATACTATTAACAACACTATATACTATCTACTATGGACTATACTGTATACTATTAACAACACTATATACTATCTACTATGGACTATACTGTATACTATTAACAACACTATATACTATCTACTATGGACTATACTGTATACTATTAACAACACTATATACTATCTACTATGGACTATACTGTATACTATTAACAACACTATATACTATCTACTATGGACTATACTGTATACTATTAACAACACTATATACTATCTACTATGGACTATACTGTATACTATTAACAACACTATATACTATCTACTATGGACTATACTGTATACTATTAACAACACTATATACTTGTGTGTGTGTATATATATATATATATACAGTTTATATATGTATCTATGTATATACAATATATATGTATATATATATATATATACGTATACATACATATATATGTGTGTGTATATATATATATATATATATATACACACACACATATTGGGCGATCTCCCAACAGGAGAGCGACCTCTGACCTTCTCAGTGACAGACGTGTGCGCTATGCGCTACGCTCACTGAGCCGTCGCCAGCTGTGGACGCCGGGGAGTAAAAGTGTCCACTGTGCACTTCCTGTTTCCTCCCTGCGCCGCCGCCTCCGCAGTGTTTCAAGGACACCTCCGTGAGGGACGCTGTGAAGATGGGAAGAAAACACCCTAAAACAACTTGATTCTGGTTCAAAGTCACGGAGTGGGTGTAGCGGCCTTCTCATGCTATTTCTTATTCCAGGTGAGGCCGAGTCATTCTTTAGAAAATAAATGTTGTTTATTGTCACAAAAAAGATTGAACAAAAGAAGGCTTGATCATTCCAATACAACTCCAAAGAAAATGAAAAGTTTAAATGTACTAAAAGTGTTCTAAAGTGGTCCAAAAATTGTACGCAACCACCGTCTCTCAATCCCCCTTCACCACAAACAAATCTCTCATTTCCCCGGTGAGGGATATACGTCATCGCTCTACCACAAGCATTCATATAAACTATAAATAATAAACATTAAGCAGAATTAACAAAAGACTTAATAATGTCACATAATGGCTACAACATTCCGGCCCCTAATGATTGTGTTAGAAGTAATTACGTAATAAAGCAGTAGCCGTGACGACATAGCATAACGCAAATGCACTTTTTAGTTCTTATCCACGGCTATAGGTGTATTCTTCTTGATGATTCCAAAAAGTCCAAAAATCTGAAAAATACTAAATTTGTAATGTAATATTGATGTACTGCATGCGTGTTCAAAAAAGTGTATGTTGCGTAATGATGTGTAGATGGTTGGTCAGTATATGAGCATCAGTGTATGTGTAGAGTCGGAGGCTTCAGAACATGACTCGGATTGGCAAATATTCACACCGCCTACATCAGAAGACTTATCCCGTCGATGGGCTTTTCCAATTCATCTGTCCGTGTTACGACACAAACACGACAAACAAATCCCCCAGAATCTGCCCTTGCTTCAGCAACTCGTCCAGTGGGCCATAAGTTTCTTGGTGTTTTCCATTGTTTTTCAAGTCTTTCAAAATCCATGGCACGGCTCTTGGGAGCTTTGTCCAACTGGAAAACTATGTTAGTAGTTTTGTGGTAGGACACATCTCCTGCTTCAATGGCACTGCACAGGAAAGGACCTCACCTCTGAACCAGCTTTCAGATCGGTACATGCTTCATTGCTGCAGGCCACAGACACTGAGGTTTTGGGAGAAAATCAGGGCCACTGGTCTAGGTTTGAGATCTGAGGAAAGGGCCAATTCTCATGCCCCATGAGGCTACATCAGCAGGATTCAGTGTTCGAATAATGGACACTCAATGGACACAAAGGTCTTAAATCTGGTGGTTGTGTTCGCAATGTACTCAAGCACAGTCATGCTGTCTGACCATTCGCTCCGGTCGAGTTGTAGTTGAGCGGATAGCATTTTGTCTAAAACTGCAGCTGTCAGTTCCAGACGTCTTATGGTAACTTGTTTAAGTGGTGCCACTCTTGCTTTCCCAATAACAATGGCACCGCGTCTTTCTTGGCGTTTGATAGCCGAAGGTATGACGGCTTCATATCCAGCCTCACTAGCGTCGCAAAAGTGATCTCACTAAAGCCTTTGGGTGCAAAGCATCTATTAATGCTAAATGTATTCAGCAGAACCAAATCATCTTACCATCTTTGCCAGGTTTAAGCGGTTTCCACTGGGATTGCTTCATCCCTCCCTAATTTAATTTTGCATAAATGTTACATAATCAGTTTTCAGCCAAGAAGGGGTCGTATATAGAGCTCAAAGTAGACAAATGCCAAGTCTTCTCATTGGCTTGTGTTTTCCCATAATTCTTAACTTGAAGACATCCCATTGGACTCCCAGAGCTCTTTCCATGAGGAGCTGGTCTCGTCTGGGCTCCGATGTCTCTGTTTTCCTCAGGGATGAGACGGAACGATGATTGCAAACCCACTTATTGAGTCTGAAGCCCCCTTTGGCACAGACCTCTGTAAGCTGTCTGTAGAGAGAGATGGCCTGCTCTACAGAATGAACGGACTTCAGGCAACCGTCAACATCGATATTCTGCCTAATGGTGTTTATGAATCCTTCTGGATAGAGGTTTTGGTTGTCGTCAGCAGTCTTTAACAAAGCATATGTGGCACAGCTTGGGGAGGACACTGCCCCAGAGATGTAAACCATCATTCTGTGTACTGCAAGGTCTTCAGTTATGTCACCACCAGAGAAAGGGTACTTGAGATCTTCCTCTGCCACTCTAACCTGATGAAACATCCCTATAATGTCTGTCATCAGGGCAATAGGACCTTGGCCAAAACGAAGGAAAACACCGGTCAAGGTGTTGGTCAAGTCAGGCCCTTGAAAGAGCTCTTTGTTTCATAAGATTCCAGCAAATGCTGATGCAGAAGCAAACGCAACACACAGTGTTTTCTTGTGGGGATGAAAGACCCTGTGATGTGGCAGATACCACACTTTACCCACTTCATGTTGCCATTGATTCTGAGGTATAAACCTTTGCATGTCCTTCTGCACTGATATTATTCATGTTATCTCTGTACTCAGTAAAGAATGACTTGTCTCTTTTCACCTTCTTAATACTTAATACTAAGTATTTACGAAAAGGCAACTTAAAAGTGTAATGCTCATCTTTAAGCGCTGTTGAGATTGACATTATGTCCTTGAACTGTTTGTCGTCGACAGACATTTCCATGTGAAGGTAAATATATATCCATTTTTTGCTCAATACCGTGACCCGACCCCGGATAAGCGCTACGGTTATGGTGGGGGATGGTTATGGTGGGGGATGGCTATGGTGGGGGATGGTTATGGTGGGGGATGGCTATGTGGACACAAATAAACTTTCTTTGTTGTTTAAGACTTTTGAATTGTTGCCGGGGAGATGTAATCAGTGGACATTCCAGATGAGGATATGTTTCAGATACACGAGAGGAATGATGTCCCTGCTGTTTAAAAACTTAAACAGCCAATTCAGTTCTTACAGCCAATATTTCTTTCCGTGCCTTCAGATAGGCTGCTTCTACTTCAAGAGCATGTTTCTCTTCTAGTGCCTGTGCTTTTGCTTGCAAAGCAGCACGTTCCACCAAAAAACCTTTGATATTTAAGATATTTTGGTATATTCCAGTCGTGGTGGTCAGTTTATTTTTCGTCCTCATTTAGCAAACTTTAAACTGAAACGTGTAGATCATTAAATTCGGCAGAAAAATATATTAAATTATTCCAAATGCTTACTAATAGTGTCTTTGCTTTCATCACCTTTGATGAGAGAATCTATTTCATTTAGTTTTCTTGTAAGAACGCTGAGTTTCCCTCCTGCGTGTTGCAATCAACTTAAAAAGCTTCTTTTCAGCGGCAATCCGATTCTCAGATTCAAGCTCTTTTTCAGCTGCGCCATTCTCAGGTTCTTCTTCCAATTCAAAACACAATTCAATAAGTCACAAAAAAACGAATTGTCCAACTCCAAGATTAACGTTAATCAAAAGTCCATTTCAGCCCCGGACCGGACACGCTTTGCGTGTCTTCTCCAAGCCCATTGATAACAGTTCAGTCCGGGTGTTTCCAACTAGATCCATACTGTTAATCCACACTGTTAATCCATACTGTTAATCCATACTGTTAATCCACACTGTTAATCCATACTGTTAATCCACACTGTTAATCCACACTGTTAATCCATACTGTTAATCCACACTGTTTAATCCACACTGTTAATCCATACTGTTAATCCACACTGTTAATCCATACTGTTAATCCACACTGTTAATCCACACTGTTAATCCATACTGTTAATCCATACTGTTAATCCATACTGTTAATCCATACTGTTAATCCACACTGTTAATCCACACTGTTAATCCATACTGTTAATCCATACTGTTAATCCATACTGTTAATCCATACTGTTAATCCATACTAATGTGTTGACTTAAATGTTTTTCTTATTCCAGGTAAGCCCGTGGGTTGAGTGAGTAGGTGGTCGTTTCCAAACACACTTCCGAAGTCATTCTTTAGAAAATAAATGTAATTTATTGTCACAAAAAAGATTGAACAAAAGGACTTAGTAATTCTAATACAACTCCAAAGAAAACGTAAAGTTTAAATGTACTAAAGTGTTCTAAAGTGGTCCACAAATTGAATGCAACCACCGTCTCTCAATCCCCCTTCACCACAAACAAATCTCTCATTTCCCCGGTGAGGGATATACGTCATCGCTCTACCACAAGCATTCATATCAACTATTATCTAGAATCCATTTCTACTATATTAACACCTAGAGGCACATCCAAAAATGCAAAGAAATATCAAGTACAAACCAAAAAATACATTATATCCGTATTTAATGGCATAAATAATAAACATTAAGCAGAATTAACATAAGAGTTAATAATGTCACATAATGGCTACAACAGGTGGCTAAATGTGGAGGATTGAATCCTCTTTATTGGGCACATACATGTACACACAGTGAGGCAGCTATATACAGTTGAAACCAGAAGTTTACATACACTATATGAAAAGACACATACGATTTTTTTCCGCACTGTCTGACATGAAATCAGACTAAACTTTTCCTGATTTAGGTCCGTTAGGATTACCAAAATTATTTCTATTGGCTAAATGCTAGAATAATGAGAGAAGGACATTTTTTTTAAGAAGGAACAATTGTTTTATTACTTTCTTCAAAGTCAGAAGTTTACATACATTTCATTAGTATTTGGTACCATTGCCTTTAAACTGTATGACTTGGGTCAAACGTTTTGGATATCCTTCCACAAGCTTCTCACAATAGTTGGCAGGAATTTTGGCCCATTCCTCCTGACAAAACTGGTGTAACTGAGCCAAGTTTGTAGGCCGTCTTGCTCGCACATGCCTTTTCAGCTCTGCCCATACATTTTCAATGGGATTCAGATCAGGGCTTTGTGATGGCCACTCCAAAACATTCACTTTGTTATCCTCAAGCCACTTTTTAACCAGTTTGGCAGTGTGCTTCGGGTCATTGTCCATTTGGAAGACCCATTTGCGCCCAAGCTTTAACTTTCTGGTTGATGTCTTGAGATGTTGCTTTAATATTTCCACATAATGTTCTTTTCTCATGATGCCATCTATTTTGTGAAGTGCACCAGTCCCTCCTGCAGCAAAACAACCCCATAACATGATGCTGCCACCTCCGTATTTCACAGTTGGGATGGTGTTCTCAGGCTTGCAAGCTTCCCCCTTTTTCCTCCAAACGTATCGATGGTCATTATGGCCAAACAGTTCAATTTTAGTTTCATCAGACCACAGGACATGTCTCCAAAAATTAAGGTCTTTGTCTCTGTGCGCATTTGCGAACTGTAATCTAGCTTTTTTGTGTTTCTTTTGGAGTAATGGCTTCTTCCTGGCAGAGTAGCCTTTCAGCCCATGTCGGTACAGTACTCGTTTCACTGTGGATAATGACACACTCTTACCAGCTTCAGCCAGCGTCTTCACAAGGTCTTTTGCTTTGGTTCTTGGGTTGGTATGCACTTTTCGGACCAAAGCACGTTCATCTCTGGGACACAGAACCCGTCTCCTTCCTGAGCGGTATGATGGCTGGACATTTCCATGGTGTTTATACTTGCGTATAATAGTTTGAACGGATGAACGTGGCACCTTCAGGCATCTGGAAATTGCACCCAAGGATGAACCAGTCTTGTGCAAGTCCACAATTCTCTTCCTGAGATCTTGGCTGATTTCTTTTGACTTTCCCATGATGTTGCACAAATAAGCAGTGTGTTTCAGGTGTGCCTTAAAATACATCCACAGGTGTGTATCTAATTAACTCAGATGTTGTCAATAAACCTATCAGAAGCTTCCAAAGACATGACATCATCATCTGGGCTTTCCCAAATTGTTTAAAGGCATAGTAGTCTTAGTGTATGTAAACTTCTGACTTTGAAGAAAGTAATAAAACAATTGTTCCTTCTTAAAAAAAATTTCCTTCTCTCATTATTCTAGCATTTAGCCAATAGAAATAATTTTGGTAATCCTAACGGACCTAAATCAGGAAAAGTTTAGTCTGATTTCATGTCAGACAGTGCGGAAAAAAATCGTATGTGTCTTTTCATATAGTGTATGTAAACTTCTGGTTTCAACTGTATGTACAGTATATACAGCTGCCCAGGGAGCAGTTTAGGGGTCTGGTGCCTTGCTCATGGGCACCTTGGCAGTGTCCAGGTGTTTCGGGGGACTTGAACCGGCAACCTTCCCAAGCCAAGTACCTAACATACTGAGGTACTGCCGCCCCCATCGCGGTGGGTGGATTCTGGTCTCGCACATTTTTAAAAGCAAAGGACAAGATGGAAATTATGCAATGTGGCAGTTTTGGATAACCACGCAACGGCTATCAAATCTTCCAATCAAACCCCCCCCCCCCCCCCCCCCGCCCAAAAAAATACAATTACAGAATTTAGCGAGTGGAGATAGCAGAATAATGTTTCTCAATTATCACTTCCCAAAATAGATTGGAGTGGTAATTGAATCCAGCCACGCTTCATCCCCCGCTCTGCTTCCCCCTCCCCTCGCTCCGTTTGAAAACGATACGACTTCAACAACACGATATGAGGCTAAATTCACACACTGCATGCGTCAGGGCTTTGAGAAGCCATTTGTGCCTCGGTAGTTTCTGCGCGATACCCGACCGTACAGAATGGTAATGGAATGCATTTATATTGCGCTTTTATCTAAAGCACTTTCCAAGTCATGCCTCACATTCACCTGTTCAACCACCGACGGCGGAGACAGCAGCCAGTAGCTCAAGGACACCTCGACAGTCTTTGCTAGGAGGAGCATGGGGTTTGAACCAGCAACTTTCCGGTTGTGAGGCGACCGCTCTACCTCCTGAGCTTCTGCAGCCATAAGAAGAGAGCGTGTCCCGTGGCGGTGCATGGCCCCTCCCACCCCTCCCCCCGGGAGGCTGCTGATAACCAGACCCTTCATCCATGATGCAGGCAGCAAGATGCAGGCTGCCACTTCAGGCATCTAGCAGATCAAGGGTCCAGGCTAAAGACCTGAGACGGCATATTTCATGAGGCCCCCATGTCTCGGAAAAACCGTCTGGAGTCAGCTCTGCAGCGGTGTCGAAAGCCAAAGAGCCGTTTTAAGACGATCGTGGCTCTATGTGTCTCGTCATCAAAGACTGAGGCACCACTGGGTGTGTATGAAGGATGATGTGGATGAACTCCTGCTGGGCTTTTGAATGGTGTCTTTTGAATGGAGTCTTTAGCAGCCACCACTCAAACTCTGAAGTCAGTGTGTCTGCAGGGAAGTCTTTCATGTACCTATCAGTGTCAGGTCGTTGCTTAATTAATCATTTTAATTAATTGTAATTATTAGTTTTCCATTTTTCCATTTATTTGATCTCATTGAGTTTAAGAGTCTCTTTTTCAGGGTGACCTGCTGGCCAAGAAAGCAACAAACACAACAATTCAAAGTTACAGAAAACCGTGACCCCCCCTGACTACTACACGACAACTATTCCTATTCTAATGGTTGAATGTTCATGTTGTATTTTGGAGCTATTTCATTTGACTGCAACTTATTTTGAAGCTCCCTTAAGTCTGTCCACTTGGACTCCCTCTAGCTCTCCTTTCCCTAAAAGGAGGGATCCCGTTTCCTTGCTGTGGCTTAAGACGCTTAAAGGGAGTTCTTTCTTTGCTCTCTTGGAGGGGGGGGGGGGGGGGTCTTATAATGTGGTTTGTGAAGCGCTTTGAACACACACACACACCGGACACACACACACACACACAATTGATCCCTCCTCAGACTCTCTCTCTCTCTCTCGTGACGTTTGTCGCTGAAGGGTGAATAAAGTTATATTTGAATAGAAAGAGATCTTGCTGGCGGAGCTCCGTGCCCCTGGGTGGGGCAGTGAGATGAGGATTTGTTCAGGGAAGTTTGTGTTCTACTGTATATCGTTAACCTACTCGAGTCAGCTTCTGCAACTGGTTCTTTCCAAATTGGTGGGAAATGGAGAAATGTTTTTTTTTATTCTAGGGGAAAAACAGCTCCCAAAACATAACTAAATAATTCATATTTTACATCATCATCACGGCTTCTCAACCTCATTGCGGCCCTTTAAAGGGCCACCTTGTTCCCCCCCGGACCACACCACTAACCTCACTCCACGGTGGGCAGTGCTGCCCTTTGAGAGGGCGTTCCAAGCTAGGGAGCAGACCCATGAAGTCAAGGGTATATTCACCACAATGTCTGGTGGTGATGGGGGTGGTGCTGGTGGTGCTAGTGGTTTGTGGTGATAGTTGTGGTGCAGGTGGTGGTGTTGATGGTGTATGGTGGTGGTGGTGTTGATGGTGGTGGTGGTGGTGGTGATAGTTATGGTGGTGATATTGGTGGTGCTGATGGAGGTGGTGTGGGTTATGGTGGTGGTGGTGTTGATGGTGATGGTGGTGTATGGTGGAGGTGGTGGTGGTGATAGTTATGGTGGGGATATTGGTGGTGCTGATGGAGGTGGTGTGGGTTATGGTGGTGTTGTTGGTGATGGAGGTGGTGTGGGTTATGGTGGTGTTGTTGGTGTTTCTGGTGGTGATGGAGGTGGTGTTGGTGATGGAGGTGTTGGTGGTAGCAGTTCAGTCATTCATCTTAGAGAATTCTAACCTTTAGGGACCTCACATTATTAGACTTGTTTACACATGAGTGGCTTTAATTGGGAGAGTGTGTGTGTGTGTGTGTGTGTGTGTGTGTGTGTGTGTGTGTGTGTGTGTGTGTGTGTGTGTGTGTGTGTGTGTGTGTGTGTGTGTGTGTGTGTGTGTGTGTGTGTGTGTGTGTGTGTGTGTGTGTGTGTGTGTGTACAGTGTGTGTGTGTACTGTGTTTTCCTCAGGGTCATTTCATTGGGATCGTCTGATTAAACCGGATGGATGAGCCTCTTCACCCTCCCTGGGGACAGTCCCTGTATTCACTGGGGTCTCCCGATGGTCATGCCTCCCACAGCTCTCCTGAATCAGGAGAATATCCTCCGTGTGTGAGTTGATACTTTGAATCTACCGCTTGTACGTATCTACGTGGCTGGTTATCAAGGGTTGTCTATAGCGGTACGATATGAAGTTACTGTCCGATCAAAACTGAACTGAACGAGACGACCGGAGAGAATAGAGTGAACAGACAGTGAGTGATGTGATGTTCAGTCCAATCTTCTCTTTTCTTACTTAGTATAAACAGTGAAGTTAAGCCTACTCTTATACTATTTAAAAAAAACAATTCCAGCAATAAACATAAGCCTCCTGCTTCTTATTTAAGAGCAGGACGCACTAGGATGCAGGAAACAACTTTTGTGAAAATGCATATTATTTTTCTTTCCCTGAGGGTTCTTAGGGGTTCTCCGAGGAGACCTTGAGAACCGAGAGGAGATATACAGCGAGCGAGATGAATGAGAATACGCACTCCGCCTGTTCCGGCTCTTACTCCAACTCTATGAATATTTAAAAGGATCTTTTTTGGGGCTGACGGTTCTAAGGACGGAGAGGAGGGGGGCCAACGCTGTGCTTTGTATACCGCCGTGCTGCGT
Organism: Muraenolepis orangiensis; assembly: GCA_027704905.1. Taxonomy (NCBI): domain Eukaryota; kingdom Metazoa; phylum Chordata; class Actinopteri; order Gadiformes; family Muraenolepididae; genus Muraenolepis; species Muraenolepis orangiensis. The sequence continues at coordinate 2,665,928 of CM051017.1, forward strand.
ATAAGTGCTATACCAGCCATGGCGTACACGGCCTGCTGCGCCGCACACACACACACACACACACACACACACACACATACACACTGTGATGTCCCGCCCCCAACACACACACACACACACACCCACACCGTGACGTCTCCCGCTATGGGTGTCCCAGAAGCTTGACCCTCTGTCAAAGCAACCATCGTGATCTGGCTGGATGGCTCCATACGCACAAACACACACACACACACATCCACACACACACACATCCACATACATACACACATACATACAGTGCTGCTCGGAAGTATGTGAACCCCTTGAACAGTTAAGAGTTTTCTGTTGTTTTACCATGATTTTCCTATTTTATCATCACAAGTTTTACATATATGAAATGTCAGGTTTATGTTTAACAGTTCCATGTACTTTTTTAGAGGGAATTGTGTGAGTAGCCAAAAAAATACATGAAACATGGAATTAGTGGATGTGCAAAAGTAAGTGAACCCCCAGCTGTATTGGTAAAGTCAAGGAGGTAACAGATTCAGGTGAAACACTTTTGGGTGCTTAATTAGTCAATTAAGCAAACCAATCAAATGAGACATCATTAGGAAAAGGGTTGGACAACACAGATTAAAAGAGAGAGAAAAACAACCAAACGACTGCAGTGCCAGGGTGTACCCATACGAATCAACCATGCCAAGAGGAAAGGAGATACCCGAGGAAATCAAGAAAATGGTACTGACAGCCCATCAGTCTAGAGAAGGCTACAAGACAATCTCCAAACGATTCCAGCTCCATCCATCCACGGTGAGGCAAATAATTTACAAATGGAGGGCGTCCAAGATGACCGCATCTTTGCCTAGAAGTGGACGCCCATTAAAACTAACATCAAGAAGCACCCGTAGAATAATAAATCATGTGTCAATGTACATGCGTCTACAATTAGACGAAAATTGAACCAACACGACATTCATGGGAGGGTTGCTAGAAGGAAGCCTCTGCTCTCCAAAAAGAACAAAGCTGCCCGTTTAAACTTTGCCAGAGAGAACTTGGACAAACCAGAGGCCTTCTGGAAGTCCATTCTCTGGACAGATGAGTCCAAAATAGAATTATTTGGTCATAATCGTAAGCGCTTTGTTTGGAGAAAAACCAACACAGCACATGAAGAAAAGAACCTCATCCCAACAGTGAAGCATGGTGGTGGAAATGTTAAGGTATGGGGCTGCTTCTCTGCTTCTGGACCTGGACAACTCCATATCATCCAGGGAAACATGAATTCTGAAGTGTATCAGCAAATTCTTGATAAGAATCTCCAGCCATCAGTCAGGAAGTTGAAACTGGGCCGTAAATGGGTTTTTCAACAAGACAACGACCCAAAACATACCAGCAAATCTACCAAGGAATGGTTCAGAAAAAAGAGGATTCGTACTCTGGATTGGCCAAGTCAAAGTCCGGACCTCAATCCAATTGAAATGTTGTGGCTAGACCTGAAGCGGGGGGTACATGCCAGATGTCCCTCCAACCTTTCTCAACTGGCTGAGTTCTGCAAGGAAGAGTGGGCAAAAATCCCCCACAGCAGATGCGAGAGACTGGTCAGTGGCTATAGAAAACGTTTGATTGCAGTAATGGCTGCAAAAGGAGGTGCCACACGCTATTAACCAAAAGGGTTCACATACTTTTGCACAAGTCATATTTTCAGTTTTTGTGGGGGAAACCACTTTTTTTGAATAAATAATGAAAATACATCATTTTTCTTTGTTTGTGTCCATTATTTGGAAAGTCCTGCTTTACAAATTGGTGTTTGGATATACATTTAATAAGGTTATTTTACATTTTTGTACAATTACAATGACCATGTCTAGGGGGTTCACATACTTTCGAGCAGCACTGTATACACATACACATACACACACACACGTCCACATACATACACACACACACACACACACACACGTCCACATATATACACACACACATACATACACACGCACACACACACGTCCACATACATACACACACACACACACACGTCCACATATATACACACACACATACATACACACGCACACACACACGTCCACATACACACACACACACACGTCCACATACATACACACACACACACACACGTCCACATACACACACACACGTCCACATACACACACACACACATACACATACACATACACATACACACACACACATGTCCACATACATACACACACACACACACAGTTTGTCATCACACGGTGATGCTTGAGGGAGCTGTAAACGAACATGATCGCGAGATGAGCCTGAACATTATATTTAGAGACCAGGGCATTGTTTTAATGGTTTAATGTATGTATCAAATGTATTCATTGAGCACGCAAATGATAAACAAGCTCATGTGGAATTCTGTTTAATTCTGATGCTTGGCTGGCGAGTTTACGTTCACACAGATGTAAGCAAATGTCAGCTGAAGCTCAACGCTTACCTGTACAGGTGAGAATGAGCCAACTCGGCACCCACCTTGAAATCCTTTTCGAGCTCTAAAGCTCAATCAGAGGCTCTTATTCTCCATATTTACAAACACTACTCAAGGCCAACATTTCAAGGCCATGTCCATCACTAAGGACTGCAACCACCCTGGGCTCCATCTCTTCTCCCCCCTACCGTCTGGTCGCCGGTTCCTCAGCATCCGTACAGCAAGGACTACCAGGTTTAAGGATAGTCTTTATCCACAGGCAGTGACCAACTGAACTGATAGGAGTGCTGCAACTATCATAACATGTCATTAACATTACACTATCATAACATGTCATTAACATTACACTATCATAACATGTCATTAACATTACACTATCATAACATGTCATTAACATTACACTATCATAACATGTCATTAACATTACTCTATCATAACATGTCATTAACATTACACTATCATAACATGTCATTAACATGACACTATCATAACATGTCATTATACTTTATACGTTATACTTTGCTGGACTTTCTGGACTCATTACAGTTCCTGCACTGTATTCATGATGCTGCTGCACTACTGGCACTTTAAAATGCTTTTTTTCACAATTGAACACATATAGATATATATATATCTATATATAGAACTGTATATTTATATATATCATCCATTAGTCACTTTATGGTTATATTTATTGTGTACAGTATGGTTATAGTGTAGTGTTGTATAGTATAAAGTACATAGTATAGCATATAGTGTTAAATTGTTGGTTCAGCCCGCTCTGGTCATGGTGGATTTTCCGAAAGAGGCCGAGGCTTTTTTTAGGTTGGGTAGAACCTAGTTCAGGTTGATCTGGTTCTGTGATATCTGGTTCTCTGAGAACAGTAAACACACACAGACCGAAACAAACACAGACATCAAGACCCGAGCGTTTCATGGAGAACATCCCGGGCCGTAGCGTTGAGGTCGGAGACGCCGGCAATTTCGACTTGCCATGTTTCCTTATTCTGTGATGACCAATCATGGTCATTTTAGTATTAGCAAAGTACGATTTTACATCTTTAAAGCTTTCAGCATACTTCAAAAGAAGTCAATTTTATTACGGCTTGCCTACCAAAGCCTTACCAAAGAACAAAGAGACAAAGAGACAACCATTGTGCCGTTACCCAAAAAGACCTCAATGATTATCGTCCAGTGGCTTTAGCACCCATAGCCATGACATTCCTGGAGAAATGTGTCATGTCGCATATAAACTTGTCCCCGAGTCCCTAGACCCACTCCAGTTTGCATACAGACCAAACAGGTCTGTAGACGACCCCATTTCCCTGGCACTACACACGGCCCTGCAGCCTAGACAGGAGGGACACCTACGTCAGACTGCTGTTCATTGACTACAGCTCGGCGTTCAACACCATCGTTCCCTCCATCTGGTCCTGAAACTGAGGGACCTAGGTCTGGGCGCCCACATCTGTAACTGGATTATGGACTTCCTGACGGGCAGGCCTCAAGTGGTGAAGATTGGGAACAACATCTCATCCACTCTGGTCCTCAACACCGGAGCACCCCAAGGCTGCTGCCTCAGTCCCCGGCTGTACTGGCTGTACACACATGACTGTACTGCCACGCACAACAAAAATCTGATTATCAAGTTTGCAGACGACACCACAGTCATCTGCTTGATAAGCGAGGGCGATGAAACGGAGTACAGAGATGAGGTAGTCCAGCTGACGTGATGGTGTGAGGACAGCCTAGCACTGAATGTCAGCAAGACCAAGGAGCTCATCGTGGACTTCAGGAGCCACCGGGGCACTTGTCAGCTGCTTCTGAAGTTTCCTAGGATTACAGATATTCGACGACCTGGCGTGGACCCGCAACACGGAGGTCGTGCTGAAGAAGGCCCACCAGCGCCTCTATGCTCTGCGGTGCCTCAGGAGAAGCGGCATAAGCAAACGTGGCTGGTGAACCTTTACTGTGGCACCGTAGAGAGCGTCCTGGTTAGTGGCGTCACTGTGTGGCACGGCGACACCACTGCACACGACAAGAAAGACATCCAGAGGGTCGTGAGGATGGCAAAAAATATATGGTTGTCGGTTCCGCAGCATCCGTACAAGGAATTCCAGGTTCATGGATAGTTGTTATTCACAGGCAGTGTGTCTACTGAACTGCTAGGAGTGCTGCCACTATCATAAAATTGTCATCCATATTTCATTACACAACACTTCTTTTGCTGGACTTTCTGGACTCATTACAGCCACTGTTCTGCGCTGTATTGCACTGTATTTATGATGCTGCTGCTGCTACTGGCACTTTAAAATACTTTTGAAATGCTTTTTGTATAAGTCAACACACGTACATATCATCCATCATCCACTTTATTGTTCTTTTTATTGTTATTTTTTTTATAGTAGTGTTTTAGAAATTGTGAGGAATGGGGAGTAAGCATTCATTGTAGTTGTTGCATATGGCAAATAAAAAAATCTCGAACACACTTGTTTGATAATGGGTGTGATTTGGGCTTGGCCACTGAATGCTCCATGGGTTTAGACCAGTGGGCAGTGGTGTGCTTTTCATCATCTATCCCCTCTGTTCTCTGCTCTGTCCCATAAGCAGTGCTGGGGGGGTCACACCTTCT
>CM051017.1:2678508-2683508 GCA_027704905.1 Muraenolepis orangiensis
AAGGAAAACAACCATTGGCCTCGTTGTTGGCGCAGATGAGCTTCGGCGGTCAGAGAACGAGAGTTCAGAGACCGAGGACACGAGGGATTATGTTAACCAAAGGGATTTTAACTCTGCTCAAATCGTACACATACATTCACGATCAAACAGGGACACAAAGACAAGCACACACACACACACATGCATGCACGCAATAACACACACACACACACGTTCAGATCTTACACATACACAAATGATCAAACAGGGACACAAAGACAAACACGCACACACACACACACTTCGTCTTGGCACCAAACGTGTCATGTTTTCACCCTGAGGTGAAACCTTTTACTTCCTCATTCCGTCATTGGAAATTGGAATGGGAATCGACACACGGAGGACTTGGGGAATCGACCAACGCCAAGGGAGTCGACACAAACTTGAGCACCGCGTCCGTCCACACACACACACACGTCTCTCTCCAGTCACTTGTATCCACCCCATCTGGAGCGTCCCCGCCACCTGGCCACCGAGGTCCAGCCTCTGACAGCAGCGCTACCGGACATCTGGTGGGAGAGAGAGCGGGGAAACGCCTTTCTGTCTTATCGCTGTCCAGCCAGGCTGCACGTGCACGCACGCACACACACACACACACACACACACACACACACACACACACACACATTATACATACACCGAACACACATGCACACACACACACGCACTCACACACACGCGCTCACACACACGCTCACACACACGCGCTCACACACACACTCACACACACACGCTCACACACACACTCACACACACACTCACACACACACTCACTAATGAGCTTGTCTCCTGACCAGAACTGGCAGGTGATTGGTGCCAAGCTGGGCCTGGTGAGACCGCCAGACATGTGTTGAACTGCGGCTGTCGTGGCGTTCGTACGGACCGACACTCTGGCGCCCGAACATCCACCACAAACAAAGAGGCCAATCGTTATGATGTATTTGTAAATACGTCATTGTACACCTTATTTATTCAGATGTAAACAATGAGATGAAGAAGTATGAACACAAAAACAAAAACAATGATTAATCTAATCTAATTAGTAACTAATCACAGTGAGACGGTCTCACTTGCAGTGCCTTTTAAAATGTTCAGGGTCAGAATACGAAGAGGGTAAAAGTCCCTCCCCATGAATAGATGACTGGACGTACAGCTGGTGCCTGCAGGAGTCTGCCGACTCCTCGGACTAGTTCAGACCGGTTCTGTCCTGGGATCTGTTCCCTTCCACGTTTGATCTCTGCGCTACAACCGGAATCCCAGCAGCGCTGTTTGATTTTTCAATGGTTCTTCTTTTTTTTAATGGCTGAAGAGGGTTCAGCACAGGAGCGCCCGGCCCGCCTCCAGGAGAACCAGAGCTGGACTAACACCTCATTAACAGGGAAGAGCAGGAGCTCCGGGCCGGCGTGGAGGGGGATGCTCCCTGCGTAGGAGACGAGACGAGGCGGCAGGGGGGGGGGGAGTGGGAGACCACTCACCCGGGATGCGTTCCCCTTTTACTTCAGCTCTGAGTCTCTCTTGTTTGAGGCCATTAAGCGCTCCCACAAAGCAGTGTTAACACTAACTGCTGAGGCCGCTCGCTCCCGGGCCGTTCTGTTTGGTTTTTCATCACCTCCGCCGACAAAAAAACAATTGTAAGCAACTGTCAAAGTCATTTACCAGGGACTGGCACCACAGAGCGCTACTCGGCCATAAGGCGTTGTGAAGGTTTGAAGAGGCATCAGCGGCCCGGGAGTGTGTGAGCGTGTGAGTGTGTGAGCGTGTGAGCGTGTGAGCGTGTGAGTGTGTGAGCGTGTGAGTGTGTGAGCGTGTGAGCGTGTGAGCGTGTGAGTGTGTGAGCGTGTGAGTGTGTGAGCGTGTGAGCGTGTGAGCGTGTGAGTGTGTGAGCGTGTGAGCGTGTGAGCGTGTGAGTGTGTGAGTGAGGAAGGGACGGTTGACTTTGGACCTCTGGGCCACAGGAGCAGCTGTCCAACCAGGAATGAACTTTGGGGTCTTATCACATATATTATTCAATTAGATAAGATTAGATTAGATTCAAATGTATTGTCATTGCACAGTACACAAGTACAGAACAGGGAAAATAATTTGGCATCTCACCAGAGTGCAAATGTTGCAGTAAAGTGCCTGGTAATATATAATGTACAGTGGTTAAATAAGATTCAGGTATAAGATAGTATAAAATAACTAATTGCGTAGGTATGAGAGATATGTGCAGAATTATAGGTATATATATATATATATATATACAGGTAAGTATAAGTACATACATTTAAATAATATAGAATATTCATTTTTATTATCGCATACATTTAAATATATATTAGAAAATGATTGGTATTACCCAGCTGGATGTGCCTGGAACACCTCCCTCGGGAGGCGACCAGGAAGCATCCTCACTAGATGAACCACCTCAACTGGCTCCTTTCTACGCCAAGGAGCAGCGGCTCTACTCCTAGTCTCTCATGAGTGACTGAGCTTCTCACCCTATCCCTCAGGGAGACACCAGCCACCCTCCTGAGGAAACTCATTTTGGCCGCTTGTATTCGCAAACCTGTCCTTTCAGTCATTACCCATTGCTCATGACCATAGGTGAGGGTAGGAACGAAGACGAGAGCTTTGCCTTCTGGCTCAGCTCTCTTTTGGTTACAACGGTGCGGTAAAGGGCACCCAATACCGCTCCCGCTGCACCCATTCTCCGGTCAATCTCACGCTCCATCCTCCCCTCACTGGAGAACAAGACCCCGAGATACTTGAACTTCTTCACTTGGGATAAGGACTCCCTCCCTACTTGGAGTAGACAATCCACCGGTTCCCTGCTGAGAACCATGGCCTCAGATTTGGAGGCGCTGATCCTCATCCCAGCCGCTTCACACTCCGCTGCAAACCGATCCAGTGAGTGCTGAAGGTCACATACTGATGACGCAAACCACATCATCTGCAAACAGCAGCGATGCAATCCTGAGCCCACCGTACTGAAACCCCTCCCCTCCATGACTACGCCTTGAAATCAAGGTTTCGGCTAAGATTTGGCGGTGGAGTGGCGAAGCTGCTTTGAGTGTGAAGGCGGAGACCTCTTGCTGGGCTATTGACTCTGGGCGTATACCCTGGATCAATCCGGATCACTCAGCCCTGACGGACTCACGCCACCCGCGTGGCAGGTGACTCGCCATTCATGAGTCATGATTCATGAGTCATGATTCATGAGTCATGATTCATGAGTCATGATTCATGAGTCATGACTTCTTAGAGAACAACTTCTCTGCCAAGGTCTGTGTTGTTGAGTGGTCCTATATATTTACATTATAGTTTTGTGTGTGTGTGTGTGTCCATATATGTATGTGTGTGTTTGTGTGTGTGTAACTGTGTGTGTGTTTGTGTATCTGTGTATTTGTCTGTGTGTGTGTATCTGTGTATGACATGTATCTTTATTTGTGTGTGTTGTCTTGGTGTGTGTGTGTGTGTGTGTGTGTGTGTGTCTGTGTCTGTGTGTGTATCTGTGTATGACGCGTATCTTTGTTTGTGTGTGTGTATGTCTTTGTGTGTGTGTGTGTGTGTCTGTGTCTGTGTGTGAATCTGTGTATGACGTGTATCTTTGTTTGTGTGTGTGTGTATGTCTGTGTGTGTGTATGTGTATCTGTGCCTTTGTGTGTGTGTAAGTCTTTGTGTGTGTGTGTGTGTGTGTGTGTGTGTCATATGTAACGGGTTACTTCCATGATTTGAGTCAATGGTCCTCCAAATGTCGTCTCAACTGTCAGCTCCATCACATCCTCCAGTCACAAGGAGTCCAATCCACCACCATGACAATGGTGAGGACGATGATGACGAGGGTGGCGGTGATGATGACAAGGGTGAAGGCCCCTAGTGAGGGCGCCTGGTCCTCCTGCACAGAACACAGTTTGAAATCCATCAACAGAGATGTTATTTCACTGGTGCCTCTCCTGCTTGCCTGAAGTTGTGTACTTCCACATTTGTGTATGCCAGTATAGTTCCGTGTGTGTGTGTGTGTGTGTGTGTGTGTGTGTGTGTGTGTGTGTGTGTGTGTGTGTGTGTGTGTGTGTGTGTGTGTGTGTGTGTGTGTGTGTGTGTGTGTGTGTGTGTGTGTGTGTGTGTGTGTGTGTGTGTGTGTGTGTGTGTGTGTGTGTGTTTGTGCGCACATCTGTGACTGTGAGTCATATACTGTCTCATGGGAATGAGCAACTACCTCCCTGCTGCTTCCACACGGCCCCTAACTTTAACGTGTTGGCCAAAGTTGGCCAAAATAAAATTAAAATAAGCACGGACTGTCACACTGTTCAAACAGGCTGTTGGACCGGGTTACAAATGACTGACAGCAAGGAGAAATTAACCTTGTTTAAAAGATTATTAACATCTCTCTCTCTCTCTCTCTCTCTCTCTCTCTCTCTCTCTCTCTCTCTCTCTCTCTCTCTCTCTCTCTCTCTCTCTCTCTCTCTCTCTCTCTCTCCCCCCCCCCCACTCTCTTGCTCTAGGCTGACCTTGGCTGTGGTCATGTGGTCTGCTTTATCTACCTTCTCCACCACGGCCAGCGGAGCACTTGATCTGACAAGACTGCTCTTAAGGTTATTCTAGAAACACTGCATTCCACTAGTGCTACTACTTAGGGTACAATATAAGAGATGCATATAGATATATATATTTATATTTTATATATATATATAATATTGGGAACCAGATATTATATGAAGGTCGCTGGTTCCCTGAAACACCAAGGCACCAGACCCCTACACTGCTCCCAATACTAGGATGGGTTAAATGCAGAGGAACACATTTCACTGTGTGTGTGTGTGTGTGTGTGTGTGTGTGTGTGTGTGTGTGTGTGTGTGTGTGTGTGTGTGTGTGTGTGTGTGTGTGTGTGTGTGTGTGTGTGTGTGTGTGTGTGTGTGTGTGTGTGTGTGTGTGTGTGTGTGTGTGTGTGTGTGTGCATGTATTCAATCCTCCAGATCTAT
>CM051017.1:2688508-2708508 GCA_027704905.1 Muraenolepis orangiensis
CTGGGGTCATGTGTTCAATTCCCGCTGAGGGTGAATTTGTGGAGTGTGTTCTACATCTAAATAAATGTATTTATAGAAACATAACAATGTCCTGTTTATTGTAATGTCAATTAATACCTCCGACCAACTCAGAGCACTTAACTCTGTGGTGCCGTTGACAGATCAATTGGTCAGCAGCTTCGGAAACGTCGGTTCTAGTCCAGCTAATAACGTTCTCCTTGGAAACCCATCAAGTTTTTGGAAACTATGTCACGTGAATTGTAATGTCATAAACTCAGAGCATCTCTTAACAGCATCTCTTAACTGCATCCCTTTACAGCGTCTTGTTGGTGTAGTGGTGAGAGCTGCAGGTTAGCAGTTCTGGTGACATGTGTTCAATTCCCATTGAGGTTGTAATTGTAATTGTGAATGATGAAGTGTGTCAATGTTTGAACTATGTCAGTGTGCTAAGTATGATAATGTGTTAAGTATGACAACATATCATAATGTGTATTGTATGGTCAGGTTGAGTGTGATACTGTGTGTGCATATGGGTTTTTGTTAGGATTTTTTTTTTTAAATATACTTAGAAAATGCTGGAGACCCACTAATTCATCAGTCCTAATCCCCACACAACGGGAAGCCCTTTCACACTCACTCCGCCATTCACACTCACTCCGCCATTCACACTCACTCCGCCATTCACACTCACTCCGCCATTCACACTCACTCCGCCATTCACACTCACTCGCCATTCACACTCACTCCGCCATTCACACTCACTCCGCCATTCACACTCACTCCGCCATTCACACTCACTCCGCCATTCACACTCACTCCGCCATTCACACTCACGCCAAGCAAAGCACAAGCCACACTCACAACCACATCAGGACTTGAACACGGGTCTCCAGAGCAGAGAGCGGTGCCGCTCTCCACTGTGCCACCATGGCACCAACTCTGATCCACTCAGAGTTTAGAGTTGACATTACGATTCACATGACATTGATCATTTCCAAAACTTTTAGTTTAAATTAGGTGCCCAAGGAGAGAACTTTCAGCAGAACTTGAACCCATGTCTCCAGCACTAAGGAGCAGAGATCACTCCATCGTACCACAGAGACGCCTGCTACGACCTCACCTGAGTTCATAAGTGACCTCGACGGTGCCTTCCAGAGAGCTGTTGGTTAACTGCTGTGGAGCCACGGGTTCAATTTGTGGAGTGCGTTTCTCCATGAAAATGTGATTTAAAAAAACAAATAATAACAATGTCCTGTTAATTGTAATATAAATTGATATCTCCGACCCAATCAGAGCACTGGTCTCTGTGGTGCTGTTGAAAGATCCATTGGTCAACAGCGTTGGAGACGGCGGTTCATGTCCGGCTAATTACGCTCTTGTCAGAAGCCCAACAACTTTTTGGAAACTATGTCACGTGAATTGTAATGTCATAAACTCAGAGCATCTCTTAACAGCATCTCTTAACAGCATCTCTATACAGCGTCTTGTTGGTGTAGTGGTGAGAGCTGCAGGTTAGCAGTTCTGGAGACATGTGTTTGATTCCAGCAGAGGGTGAGTTTGTGGAGTGTGTTCTACATCTAAATGTATTTTTATAAACAACAATGTCCTGTTTATTGTAATGTCATAAACTCAGAGCGTCTTGTAACCAGTGTCTCGTTGGTGTAGGGGTGAGAGCTGCAGGTTAGCAGTTCTGGAGACATGTGTTCAATTCCCATTGAGGTTGTAATTGTGAATGATGAAGTGTGTCAATGTTTGAACTATGTCAGTGTGGTAAGTATGATAATGTGTTAGGCATGACAACATATCATAAAGTGTATTGTATGGTCAGGTTGAGTGTGATACTGTGTGTGCATATGGGTTTTTGTTAGGATTTTTTTTTTTAAATATACTTATAAAATGCTGGAGACCCACTAATTCATCAGTCCTAATCCCCACACAACGGGGAAGCCCATTCACACTCACTCCGCCATTCACACTCACTCCGCCATTCACACTCACTCTGCCATTCACACTCATGCCAAAGCAAAGGCACCACTAAGCCACACTCACAACCACATCAGGACTTGAACAGGGGTCTCCAGAGCAGAGAGCGGTGCTGCTCTCCACTGTGCCACCATGGCACCAACTCTGATCCACTCAGAGTTTAGAGTTGACATTACGATTCACATAACATTGATCATTTCCAAAACTTTGAGTTTACATTAGGTGCCCAAGGAGAGAACTTTCAGCAGAACTTGAACCCATGTCTCCAGCACTAAGGAGCAGAGATCACTCCATCGTACCACAGAGACGCCTGCTACAACCTCACCTGAGTTCATAAGTGACCTCGACGGTGCCTTCCAGAGAGCTGTTGGTTAACTGCTGTGGAGCCACGGGTTCAATTTGTGGAGTGCGTTTCTCCATGAAAATGTGATTTAAAAAAATAAATAATAACAATGTCCTGTTAATTGTAATATAAATTGATATCTCCGACCCAATCAGAGCACTGGTCTCTGTGGTGCTGTTGAAAGATCCATTGGTCAACAGCGTTGGAGACGGCGGTTCATGTCCGGCTAATTACGCTCTTGTCAGAAGCCCAACAACTTTTTGGAAACTATGTCACGTGAATTGTAATGTCATAAACTCAGAGCATCTCTTAACAGCATCTCTTAACAGCATCTCTATACAGCGTCTTGTTGGTGTAGTGGTGAGAGCTGCAGGTTAGCAGTTCTGGAGACATGTGTTTGATTCCAGCAGAGGGTGAGTTTGTGGAGTGTGTTCTACATCTAAATGTATTTTTATAAACAACAATGTCCTGTTTATTGTAATGTCATAAACTCAGAGCGTCTTGTAACCAGTGTCTCGTTGGTGTAGGGGTGAGAGCTGCAGGTTAGCAGTTCTGGAGACATGTGTTCAATTCCCATTGAGGTTGTAATTGTAATTGTGAATGATGAAGTGTGTCAATGTTTGAACTATGTCAGTGTGCTAAGTATGATAATGTGTTAAGTATGACAACATATCATAAAGTGTATTGTATGGTCAGGTTGAGTGTGATACTGTGTGTGCATATGGGTTTTTGTTAGGATTTTTTTTTTTAAATATACTTAGAAAATGCTGGAGACCCACTAATTCATCAGTCCTAATCCCCACACAACGGGGAAGCCCATTCACACTCACTCCGCCACTCACACTCACTCCGCCACTCACACTCACTCCGCCACTCACACTCACTCCGCCACTCACACTCACTCCGCCACTCACACTCACCGCCACTCACCGCCATTCACACTCACTCTGCCATTCACACTCACGCCAAAGCAAAGCCACACTCACAACCACATCAGGACTTGAACACGGGTCTCCAGAGCAGAGAGCGGTGCCGCTCTCCACTGTGCCACCATGGCACCAACTCTGATCCACTCAGAGTTTAGAGTTGACATTACGATTCACATGACATTGATCATTTCCAAAACTTTTAGTTTAAATTAGGTGCCCAAGGAGAGAACTTTCAGCAGAACTTGAACCCATGTCTCCAGCACTAAGGAGCAGAGATCACTCCATCGTACCACAGAGACGCCTGCTACGACCTCACCTGAGTTCATAAGTGACCTCGACGGTGCCTTCCAGAGAGCTGTTGGTTAACTGCTGTGGAGCCACGGGTTCAATTTGTGGAGTGCGTTTCTCCATGAAAATGTGATTTAAAAAAACAAATAATAACAATGTCCTGTTAATTGTAATATAAATTGATATCTCCGACCCAATCAGAGCACTGGTCTCTGTGGTGCTGTTGAAAGATCCATTGGTCAACAGCGTTGGAGACGGCGGTTCATGTCCGGCTAATTACGCTCTTGTCAGAAGCCCAACAACTTTTTGGAAACTATGTCATATGAATTGTTACTCAGAGCATCTCCTAGACCGTGTCTCGTTGACGTAGTTGTGAGTACTGCAGGTTAGCAGAACTGCTGGAGACCTGAGTTTGATTCCCGTTGACAATGTGTGAATCTTTCAGATACTTTGTTGTTTGTTTCTTCATAAGTTGTAATGTTTCTAGTTAGTTGTCATCCTTCATCATTCATAGTTATATTTGTAGTCAGTTGTCATATTTAATCATCGTTATATTTGTAGTTAGTCGTCTATTGTCATAAGTTGTAATATTCCTTGACGTGAACAAACAGCACTACCGTCAATCCACAATTATGGATTGACGGTAGTCAATCATCATTAAGGTTGAAAAATGACAATGGAATGCTCACTCCTCATTCCCTCCCGCAGTATACATTTTCTTAAACAACAGACTGATGATATGTACATCTGTGTGTGTGTGTGTGTGTGTGTGTGTGTGGGGGGGGGGGGGGCCGCAGTCTATTTTTCTTCCATTATTTTCATTGGAGAGCCAGCCAGCACTGAGCCAGCCAGCCAAATATATATATATATATATATATTTTTTTTTTTAAAGAGCCGTTCGAATGTGTTTTTCTTTGTTGCTATGCAACGACCAAATCAGCCGTCAGTCTAAGCATTGTTAATACAGAACTTTTCTAATTTGCTGCTTGCTGCTTGTAAATTCATCTGATTGGATAATGAAACAAAAAGATCAATAAAAGCAAACTATTTGTCCCAAATAGAATTGCATCATAATCTTTTGCATCGCATTGTCGCAATGCAAGTGTATATCCTTAATGTTGATAACACGCTCTTATCACAGCTACTTAAGCAGGTGACCTGCAGTACCACATTGTGTTATTCATCTTGTTAATATGAATGCTTGTGAGCTGCTCTATTTTGATGTTTGCATACCTCAGTGTTATGCTATTGTCTGCTTCAACTAATGTACTCCTTGTAAGTCGCTTTGGATAAAAGCATCTGCCAAATGTCCTAAATGTAAATGTGAATCTAATCATAGGTATGGGGATAGTTGGCAGAGCACCGGGACACACATGGCAGCGCCCTCAGTGAGATGCACTGTTTACCTAAAGGTTGTTTACCTCAAGCAGCAGGGGAGCTCTGTCCTCCGCAAACCATCCAGGGAGGGAACCCAATGCAGCATCGCTCATCAACAGTTCACCATTCAAACATCTCGTCTAGTGTTTACAGCTTCTGCTTTAGCAGATTGCCGCAGAGCCGTACATAACTGGCATGATTGTTATTTGTGAAATGCCAGTATAATCTTAAATTACACTGTTTTAGTGTCTGCATCATCTGAGAATTACATTGAGTTAAGCATTTGCCTCCTAGTTCACAGTGTGAACAATCACAAAGGTTCTAACTATTTACAGATACCTTACAAAAACTCCATGACAAACCTCAACAATCGAGAAGATTGCCTTCTTTCTGCTTCCTGTTGCTTCCTGCTGGACTAAGGTCTGGTCTGAACATGGTTCCCATGTCTGCTGCGGTCAGGTTCCTAGAAGAGAGAGACAAGACGGGCCAGCACACTGGAATGCTGCTGCAGTCCGGTCAAAAGCTGCAGACTCGCAAGTCCATCTATCATCATGTGACAAATGGTCGTATCAATGCCATATCCAAAAACCAACGTAAGAGCTGTATACAGCCATCTTTATATATATATATCTATATAGATATATAGATATATATAGCTGTATACAGAGAAACAAAATAACAAATGTGTGTCATCACATTACCATAGCCTTCATTACACACAGAGCTAAAGCTAACATTAACTTATTTAACAAACAATGAATTAAGTTTATACTATACAAAACTAATGATATACAAAACAACATCTCTGCATTACAGTCTTACAAACTAAACTAAACAAACGTTGTGCCTCTTCGGGGGGGTGCTAATACATCAAATGTGTTACTCTTAGTTTTACTTTTGCCGTTATAAAACCGTAAATCTCCATCTCCGTATGTCTTCCTGTCAAAATAAAAGCGTCTCTAATTAAAACCATAAATAAGACAAATTAAGCTGTAAACAAATATGCAGTAAAGAACACTAAAACGTTGACCAACAGAGCTACATCCTAAGGGATCAAGAAACACCAATTTGGGTTAGTTACACTCCCACTAAAATTATGAATCATAATACATATAACAGTATGAACTACAAATAATTTTCACACGTTCAGAGAGAGGTAGAGAGAGAGGGGGGAAGAGAGAGAGGGGGGGAGAGAGAGAGAATTTTCAATTTTACAGTGCCTTTAAAATGCCTTTGCAGGCATGAGCTTCAGAAGCCTCTGACAACAGAACTAACTTCTGCACTGGGCGCTCCAACATGGAAAGTTTACCAAGACGCTCACCCTTCTTGTTCAGTCTCTTATCTCCCACACACTCTCCTTACAAGTCCATCCTTACCACTAACAGTCTCCAAGACCCTTTGCGAGTCTCCATTCACCTCTGGGTGACATCTATGTCCATCACTATATCACCCACTAGGAGATGTCCCTATTTTTTTTTGCCTTGAGGTAATGTTGTGTAGATACTTCTGCTCCCAGCGACTCCAGAACTGCTCCGGTAGGAACGGTACGCGACGCCATCTTTTCACTCCGTAGAAGTCCTCTCTTGGAAGCGTGCCGGGTGGAGGCAGTGCTGGGCTGGATTTCATGTTAATTTGATGATTGGGGGTGAGGGATTCCAGGCTGTCGGGACTGTTTAAGTTATCCACAGTGAGGGGTCCACTGTTGACTATGGCCATGGCTTCATAGAGTAGAGTCTGTAATGAAGCGTCATTGAGTCTGCTATGGGATGAGTGGTGAAGTCTTCCGAGGATACCGTCTGTGTCTAGAAAGACATCAAGATGTTGCAGTTTATTGCAACATCTGTAGTTGACTTCCTTTGTTTAACAGCTTGATTTCCTTTTCATATGTTTGACTTTGTCGAACTTGGATTATGACAAGTTTAGCTCTTTCCTGTTCACTCACAGAAGAAGGAGCGTGTGACTTGATTTTCTTAGCTTGTCGCAGAAGGCGGGCTACAGCTTTGATGGCTCGGGCTGTGGTCTTTGTTTGCAGCGTCTGTGCCTTTTGGACTTCTAGATCTCCTATGGGTAGGTCCAGTACTTGGTCCTTTGGTGTTGGTATTTCCTTTTTATATTTCTCGTCCCTGGAGAACTTCCGTCTTAGATGAGCCTGATTTCAGCAAGTATTTTGTTATCAGGGAAGTGTGGCCGCTGCTTAGAGGCATCTCATAATGTCCCTGGTCATTTTTCCTTATTCCTTGTTCCAGGAAAAAGAGATCTTCTTCTGAGACAATTTTCTCATCTCCTTTGGTGTCCTTAACGTCTGACTCCAGGGCGCTTATCACATCCATCGGCGTTCCTGGAGGGAGTTCCTTCACAGTGACTCTGTGACACAGGCTGAATTCTGTTTGGTTAAGGCAAGGTGTTGAGCAGCCCACAATGCTCCACCCCAATCTGTAAGGATGGCATAGGGCTCGTTGTCTTTTCCTGCTAATACTTGTCTGGGTGTCAGTGCTCGGGGACAGTTGTACCCAATTAGGAGTCCTACCTCACAGCTGAGAAGAGGTGCTATCTTATCAGTGTCTGCTGTTAAATGAGGCCATTGTTTTGCTGTTTCATGAGTGGGTATATGACCCCGATTCACAGGAATGCAGTCATTTGTGAAAGAAGGAGGAAGGTCGAGGTGAAAACAAGAATTGTAGCCTCTCACACGGAGTCCAGATACCCGGTCACTCTTGGCGAAGATTCAGTTTCACAGGGTAGGAGTCGGCTTGTAATTCCTTGCTTACCTCCTGGTCGATGAAGGTGCTTTGTGTGTCTATAATAATGCGTAGACAAGCTGTTCATTAGATGGATTTTTAGCAGAGGAAACCCATACGGGGACGATCACAGACGTGCCGCCTGACTGACCGCCTGCAGTGACGCTGAGAGCCATGACCGCCGTGGTTGCGTATGCGGTGTTTGGAGCTGTGTTGACAGTAGGTTCAGGCCTTTCTCTACCGTCACGTCTTCTGTAGTTCTCATCATGGAGACGGGTTGGGGTCTTCTGTAGTTCTCGTCATGGAGACGGGTTGGGGTCTTCTGTAGTTCTCCTCATGGAGACGGGTTGGGGTCTTCTGTAGTTCTCGTCATGGAGACGGGTTGGGGTCTTCTGTAGTTCTCGTCATGGAGACGGGTTGGGGTCTTCTGTAGTTCTCGTCATGGAGACGGGTTGGGGTCTTCTGTAGTTCTCGTCATGGAGACGGGTTGGGGTCTTCTGTAGTTCTCGTCATGGAGACGGGTTGGGGTCTTCTGTAGTTCTCGTCATGGAGACGGGTTGGGGTCTTCTGTAGTTCTCGTCATGGAGACGGGTTGGGGTCTTCTGTAGTTCTCGTCATGGAGACGGGTTGGGGTCTTCTGTAGTTCTCGTCATGGAGACGGGTTGGGGTCTTCTGTAGTTCTCGTCATGGAGACGGGTTGGGGTCTTCTGTAGTTCTCGTCATGGAGACGGGTTGGGGTCTTCTGTAGTTCTCGTCATGGAGACGGGTTGGGGTCTTCTGTAGTTCTCGTCATGGAGACGGGTTGGGGTCTTCTGTAGTTCTCGTCATGGAGACGGGTTGGGGTCTTCTGTAGTTCTCGTCATGGAGACGGGTTGGGGTCTTCTGTAGTTCTCGTCATGGAGACGGGTTGGGGTCTTCTGTAGTTCTCGTCATGGAGACGGGTTGGGGTCTTCTGTAGTTCTCGTCATGGAGACGGGTTGGGGTCTTCTGTAGTTCTCGTCATGGAGACGGGTTGGGGTCTTCTGTAGTTCTCGTCATGGAGACGGGTTGGGGTCTTCTGTAGTTCTCATCATGGAGACGGGTTGGGGTCTTCTGTAGTTCTCGTCATGGAGACAGGTTGGGTGATGACATTCCTTAGCATTGAGACCTGGTTTCACACATCCCTAACACAGGTTATCATCCTTCACATATGTTCGCCGATCCTCAAGGGACTTTCCCATGAAGTCTGAGCAGTTGGGGAGTTGATGCTCGCCATCTTTGCACCACATGCATGGGGGCCTTGGATTCCCATTGCTTGTTGAAGATCAGTTTGTGGCAGTTTGAGTGCTGAAGACATTGGCTTTGTTTCCTTTTGTTTCCTTTATGCTTCTTTAGTCATAGGATGAGTGAGAGGAGTGAAGAGCATGAGGAGTGAAGAGCATGTAGGAGTGAAGAGCATGTAGGAGGTAACTGGGTTACATGCTATCTCTGCTTCTATTGACACAAAGTTTATGAAATCCTCAAAGGTGGGAAACTGTTTTCCTTTCATGAGGGCCATTGTAACCTGACGATTCCACCGGGATGCTAACCAATCAGGAACTTTCAGTATTAGCTTTTGGTTTTCTTTGTAGTCACTTAATATTTCTAGACCCTTCACATGGGGCATGGCTTGCTGGCAGGCATTTAGGAAGTCTGAGAATGTTCTTAATCCTTCAGCATCTTTGTTCTGTATTTTTGGCCATTTTGACAGTTTTTCCCTGAAAGCTCTTTGGACGACAAATGGCTGACCGTAGCGTTGGCTGAGCTTATTCCATGCATCTCTGTATGCCAGGATTGGCAGTTCTGTCTCCCTGCGTTCACCTCGCCCAGGTAGCCACGCCCCCTTATCACGTCCCGCATTCCTGTCTCCGTTTCCCCAGCCCTCGTCCAGGTAGCCACGCCCCCTTATCACGTCCCTCATTCCTGTCACCGTTTCCCCAGCCCTCGTCCTGATAGCCACGCCCCCTTGTTAGTGCTCCCCCGCAACTGCAGCGCATCACCCTGATCTTCCCCCTCATGTTTTCCTGCCCTCTGATTGGCTGCCTGGGACCTCATTGTTTCCACCTGTTATGTTCCGTGTGTTTAAATAGGCGGCGTCTTCTTTTGTTCGGCGCCAGTTCATTATATTCTGTTTTGTGTTGTTTGTTGTTTAGTGTTTAGTGTGCTCGTACATGTTTCATGTGTATGAACAAGCGCCATGTTTCCACGTCATGCCACCGTCAGGTCTTTTGCTTTTGAGGATTTTTGTATTACTGCATTTTTCCAGTGAAGACTCTTTACTTTGTCATCGAGTCGTGCATTTGGGTTCACCTCCTAAGTCCTTTAAGTCCTTGTTCCGCGCCGCTCCCGTGACAATGCCTCATCATTGCTGCGATAAAATGTTCCTTCGAGGCATTTGTGAGCAGGGCCACTGACGTATTTCTTCAGGTAATAAAGTTGATCAGCTGAAGAAATGCCCTTACGGTCCACGAGTGACATGAATGAAGCTCTCCATTCAATGTAGAGGATTGGGTCTCCACTAAACCCTGTGGGCGTCGGCATTGGGAGTCTGTTTATGGTTATGATGTCTTGAATTGCTTTGGCCAGAGAGGATGCGTCAGTAGCGGGCACTGGTGTCACAATGTGAGGGTTTAGTTGGTATAGAGGAAGGTTAGAAGGGATCTGTCTGTTGTTGTGCTGTATGGACGGTCTATCACTTTCCAGTCTGAATTCTCTCCAGTAGGTCTCCAGTCTAGCACGAGCAGCCTCCATGTCCCTTTCTGCTTGTAGACGCTCTAATTCAGATTTCTGCATGTCGAATTCCTTCCTATGATGTTCTTCCATTAGTCTTATTTTTTCCCTTTCCTTTCTTTCTTCTTGCATTGTTTTGTATTGAAGCCTCTTTTGCAGCGAGCTCTGCGGCTGCATCAGCCCTTTTTGCAGCTATGATCATTGATTTGGAGTGGCGACTAGCACTTGACTGAGAAGCAGTGTATATATATGGAGTAGGCATAGTCATTCGCTAGTAGCTGACGAAGACGGTGCTTTTCCTGCTCTGCATCAAAATGGCCATCGATTGCTGTTATGCGTTCAATTACTATTTTCATAACGTCTTTAGTTACAGCCTCACATGCATCAATCTTGCATCTCAGTTCAGTGGATGGTGTGGCACGCTCTCTTATTTCATTATAAGCTCTCGTGACATCACACATTCCATTTACAATAATGTCCGCCATTGTAGCCAATTCCGTTTCTGATATGTCTTTCTTTAAATTTTCTTTGGATGTTCTTCTTTGAATGTTCCATTGTGGTACAGGGTAAGCACTTTCCTTTCTTTTTTTACTCTGTTCTTCTTTTTGGTAGGCAAGCATTTTCTCTGTTTGCACATCCAAACGTCCAGAAGGGCGTGGAACGTTAACCCATCAGCATCGTCCATTGCACTTTTACTTTCTGGTATTTCCATTTCAAGCTTATTTATCTGTTCCTTTAGGTCTTCCATTTTGAGCGTAGTTTTATTGATTAGCGCCTCTGTTGACGTCACGCTGGGAGCTGCAGCTCACTGCTCCGTGCCGTCCGTTCCCTCCACAGGCAGCGCGCTGTACAGGTGAAGCTCTTACTGTAGCATATCCCTCCCAAAGAGGGTCTGACCCTTTACTGATGGCTTTGTATTTAATCCATATCCAAAAACCAACATAAGAGCTGTATACAGCTATCTATATATCTATATAGATATAGATATATATATCTATATATCTATATATAGCTGTATACAGAGAAACAAAACAACAAATATGTGTCATCACATTACCATAGCCTTCATTACACACAGAGCTAAAGCTAACATTAACTTATTTAACAAACAATGAATTATTATAGTAGTAGTATATCTACTACTAGTAGATATAGTAGTATATAGTATATCTTCCTGTCAACACGTCAACGTCGCCTTCAAAATAAAAGCGTCTCTAATTAAATAAGACAAATTAATTAAGCTGTAAACAAATATGCAGTAAAGAACACTAAAACGTTGACCAAGTTTACATCCTAAGGGATCAAGAAACACACATGTGGGTTAGTTACAGGATTTGTTAGTTGGCTCATGTTGCTTTGAAAAGTTGCTTATGAAATATCAAAGTAAAATTTGCTTTCATATCAAAACTAACACTACACCTATAACAAGCGCTCTTGGCTGCAAGACATTATGAGGTACTTGGACCGATATCCTATATCGAATTTCTTTACCTGAAAAATATAGAAAATAGCATGTATATCATATATATATATATATATATATATATATAATAATCGTATTCATATGCCAGGCGTAAGTGTCTGCAATAAACAATTTTTAATTAACTAATACAGCACCAGAGTATACCATTAAATTATCAATAAACTAACAGCGCCAGACTATATCATTCAATTATCAATAAACTATCAGCGCCAGACTATACCATTAAATGATCAATAAACTAACACAGTGCCAGACTATATCATTAAATGATCAATAAACTAACAGCGCCAGACTATATCATTAAATGATCAATAAACTAACAGCGCCAGACTATATCATTAAATGATCAATAAACTAACACAACGCCAGACTATATCATTAAATGATCAATAAACTAACACAGCGCCAGACTATATCATTAAATGATCAATTTACTTAATCAACAAGCATCAATAGTTACCTGAAGGTGGCCCATTCGGTCAACGTAAATGAAGCCCTTTTCTACAACCACTGCAAAAGTTAACGATTTCTTTGCCCCAATGAGAGATATTATATATATAACACATTCTGCTATTATTAATTCACCGGTCCGTTTGGCGTTGTCTTTGTGCGACCACATAAAAAATACTTTTGTTCATCTGAAAATGACGGAGAGCACGTCGAATCGGCGTCGACATGATAGAGCCCTACTGTAGCAGACCACACTGCCCCCAGCCAACATGGCTGCTTGAAGGCTCCTCCTGGAGACAAGGACACAGGGTGATGAGGAATCATTGTGAACACAGCAGATGGAACATGCTAGAGCTCTCTCTTCCTCTAGTGTGTGTGTGATGGAGGCTGTTTTAACCTGTGGGCCTTGATTAACAAGGACCCACACAGGTGTGCAGCCTCACCAGTCAATCAGTCTAACTCAGGCTAAGTGAGGCTGCTTCAACCAGCCACCAACCACACACACACACACACACTCCACACCTACAATTGATGGTTTGAAGTTAAAGTCTTTGTGTATTTGACGTGTGGATGTGTTTTGCACTTCAGGACCACCCTACATTTGAGGGAGATATTAATATTGACAGCTTGAATTTTTACAATTAGAACATTTAAAAAGGCATATTATTACACCTCTTTCTTCCCATGCATTTATACATGTTTACACTATGAAGCTTCTGTATGTAGGAATGCCAGTGTAATGTTATATAGTACATTAAGTGAATAGTGCCGCAAAGTAACCCTCTATCTAATATTCCTCCTATAAATAAGTAACTATACATCACTTTCTATACACACAGTAACCCGCTTAGACTTTTACTTCACTTGGATCAAAAGGTTCAATTTCCCAATCTGTCTCTCACTCGGCAGTATCATATATATTAATATCCTATATCTTTTATTTCTGGGTTAAGGAAGAGAAAACAGACTTTTCTTTCTTATATTTCCAAATGTGTCCCATTTAAAAGCCTGTAAACACTCCCTCACCGAGGAGCTGAACACGACACACACTCTTCACACACTCTTCTAGCCTACATGTGAACACTTTGATGTATTGAGAAGATGTCATTAAAAATCCAGAGGGGGGATATCTCACTTCTGTTTGTCTGATGCCTCCTAAATATAGGAGCTCCAAGAGGGGAGAGGGGGGGAGTGAAGCTCCAAGAGGGGAGAGGGGGGGAGTGAAACTCCAAGGGGAGAGTGAAACACGAAGGGAGAGGGGGGAGTGAAGCTCCAAGAGGGGAGAGGGGGGAGTGAAGCTCCAAGGGGGGAGAGGGGGGAGTGAAGCTCCAAGGGGGGAGTGAGGCTCCAAAGGGGGAGTGAAGCTCCAAGGGGGAGAGGGGGAGTGAGCTCCAAGGGAGAGTGCCGAGGAGGGGGAGTGAGGCTCCAAAGGGGGAGTGACGCTCCAAGGGGGGTGAGCGGGGGAGTGAGGCTCCAAAGGGGGAGTGACGCTCCAAGGGGGGGAGGGGGGAGTGAGGCTCCAAAGGGGGAGTGACGCTCCAAGGGGGGGAGGGGGGAGTGAGGCTCCAAAGGGGGAGAGTGAAGCTCCAAGGGGGAGAATGAGGCTCCAAAGGGGGAGTGAAGCTCCAAGGGGGGGAGTGAGGCTCCAAAGGGGGAGTGACGCTCCAAGGGGGGAGAAGGAGAGTCAGTGAAGCAGGCTCTTTTCTTTTTCTTGAGCTCTTAATGTTTCCGGCGACATCTCGCTCACCGCCGGCTGCGTAAATCCTCGCCTCGCAGACGGAGCTCTTCAGGGCAGATGAGTGATGGTTCTCGTAAAAGTCGTGGCTGTTTCACTCTGTGTCATTACACGGTGGAAGTGGTCTGATAACGATGATAATCCGGCGTCATGAGCACGGAGACGGTTTTTGGAACACGATGACGGATGCTCTCCTCGTGCGACCTGAGAGTGGAGGTAACCCCTCCGTGGGATGCTAACATATGCATATTATTTAGGACCTTTTACATTATTTTTACCTCTTTTTGGGACCTTTGACCGGTGTGCTATTGAAAGCATCCTCACCAACTGCATCACAGTGTGGTACGGCAACTGCAGAGGGTGGTGAAAACCGCCCAACGCATCGTTGGACTACTCCTCCCTGCAATAAACACTACTCACCACAAACTGTGTCTGAGGAAGGCGCAATAAATAGTGGATGACCCCTCTCACCCCAACCATGGACTGTTGGCCCTCCTCCCCTCCGGGAGGCGCTATAGAAATCTTTGTTCCAAGTCAAGCAGCTTAGGAACAGCTTCTTCCCCTCAGCTGTCATCTCTCTTAACTCTGCACCATGAAGACAGCCCCCCCCCCCTGCTGCCCAATCATCAGCCTACAGTATTATCTCTGCTGTTAGAAAGTGGTCACACATAACTCCACTGACCGGCTGCTGATGCTTCGGTGCTTCTCCCTCCAAACATCTGCCCATATATGGTTATATGGGCAGAACTGTGCCCCGGTTCCTCGGGGCACAGACATGGATTGCGTGGGTTGACTGGGAGTTGCGTGTCAATCGAGGGGGGTTCTTCGAAGGGGCGATGAAGGACTAGCTGTTTGTTTTGATGTGATCCCTTTTATTTTTTTGCAGGATCGTGGATGATGCTTCTTCTGAAACCATTCCTCCACCCCCCCCCCCCCCTGCCAGAAGTGTGTTTGATTTTCATTTGTTGATTTAGTTTTCTGTCCATCGATCCATCCATTAGTTGATTTACAGTGCTTGTTTCCCCGGTATTTGTTCTTCAA
Organism: Muraenolepis orangiensis; assembly: GCA_027704905.1. NCBI lineage: Eukaryota > Metazoa > Chordata > Actinopteri > Gadiformes > Muraenolepididae > Muraenolepis > Muraenolepis orangiensis. The sequence goes on from CM051017.1 coordinate 2,703,624, forward strand.
ATGCTTATCGAGGATGGTATGCTTGTCTACAAACTCTTTTTTTACAGCCCCTTTTCTGAGTGTCAACAACGAGTTTAAAGTTATGTTTGTAGCACCGCCCACCTGCCGGCTTCCCTCAGTAATGTAGAAGCAACAGCCCCACGGGCTCTGGGTCATAAAACAGGGGCCACATTCAAAGACAGACAGACAGACAGACAGACAGACAGACAGACAGACAGACAGACAGACTGACAGACAGACTGACAGACAGACAGACAGACAGACAGACAGACAGACAGACAGACAACCAAACAGACAGACGAACAGACAGACAGACAAATACACATACAGACAGGCAGACAAACAGACAGACAAACAAACAGACAGACAGACAGGCAAGACAGACAGACAAAAGACAGACAGACAGACAGACAGACAGACAGACAGACAGACAGACAGACAGACAGACAGACAACCAGACAGACAGACATACAGGCAAGACGGACAGACAGACAGACAAACAGGGGCGAAAACATAACCACCTCCCATCTTCGATGGAGAAGGTATAAAGACAATGGTTTTGACCTTGCCTTGTGAGAACAGTGCTTCCAATCTATCCATCTGACGTACTCGATGTGATGCAGACATGCTGTTGTCACTTCCTTCTCACACTTCTTCACATCCTCACATGTTCAGACAAGACAAAAAGCCTTGCAGTACTTTTTAAGTTGTGTGTTATCAGGGGGTGGCTGTCGTCACGGAGCCAGCCCCCCCGAGCGCTGTGTCACCAGAAATCATCTTCACCATCATCGTTCCACTTCCGTCAGCCCTCTCCAACATACCTACTCCCCCCGGAAAAATTGATTTCCTTTAGTTTCACCCCCACCCCCCTCACCCCCACCACCCAACACCACCACCACCCACACCACCACCCCCAACCCCCAACACCACCACCACCCGCACTCCTTCCTTCACGGCTTCCCAACGGAAACTCCCCAAATAGCACGCAGGCACTTCAAACGGGCGTAGTCATCCTCTGCCAGGCAGAAGAGGAGGAAGGGGGGGGAGGAGGAGGAGGAGGAGAAGGAGGAGGAGGATGAGGAGGAGGAAGGAGCAGCTTGTGGCAGTGGTGGGGGGGGGTGGGGTGGGGTTTTCACGGAGATAATCCCCAAGCCGGGTACCCGGGGAGTCCATTTTGTACGGCTCATCTTGATCCTGGTGTTTCTTCCAGACGCCCACCTGCCAAAGCAATAACCCCCTCATCGACCACAATTCCCCGCTCCACTTTGCCTCCACTTCACTGGCGGCACGTGGACGGAGGCCATGTAACGTGGAGCTCAGGGGGTTGCCAGTCGCCTGGTGGTGTAAGTAATTAGACGCTGGCCCGGTGAACACCCAGCATACTAATGAGGAGCACTTTGTCAGCGCTAGCAGACTTTCGCCTTTCAGACTTCCCAGACGACGGTATGTCATTTAGCGGTATGTCATTCATGCTACTAGAGCGTTTCGGCGAATGCGATTACCTAACTACATCAAACGGTCGCGGTACACACATACGTCTTATTCAGGGGCCGCTTTGGATGGTCCGCTGTCTCTGTTGTTGTTGTTCTTGAGACAGATGGAAACGTGGTCTCTTTATCCTGAAGGATTCCCGTCTGGTTCCGGGCGTATCGCCGGCCCAGTGACGTGATTCAGTCAAATAGCGCAGCACTCAGGAATACTTAGGTTTTTTTGGACACTACCTGATAACACAAGCTATCTATATAGCTATATAGCTATATAGCTAAGTCCCAGGACACAGCGTTACCCTCTGGACTGTAGCAACAGGTTTGACCATGGATTTACATGATGGATTATTGGATTATTGGATATTTTTGGCTACCCATAAAAGACGAATCCTTATTAACAGCAAGGAATTCATCTGCTATTATTACAGATGAGTGTATGCTTTCAACACACACACACACACCAAGTTTATTATTTTTTAGCATGTTTCATTTGTTTTATGTTTACCTTTTATTTCGATTTTTTCTTTTCAATTTCAGTTCAGTTTTAATTTGTTTACAAAGCAGGTTTGACAGTTTTAGTTTAGTTTTTCGTTTTTGAAATAAAAAGTATTGTGCTATCAAAACTCAACGATACATCATACCATTTTAATAAATGTATTCACTGAACCATCCGCAAAAGACAACTATAAAACATGTGTGTCCGTCAGTGTGTGTGTGTGTGTGTGTGTCATTAACCACATTAACAACAACAGTACATTAACTGCAGATGTCTCCTGTTTACCTGTCTGTGCTGGGAGCCGGTGGGCGGAGCTGAGAGGGTCCTCAGTGATGTGGTACACCTGTGCAGGTTGGGCCCGCCTATTAGCCTCTCTCTCTCTCTCTCTCTCTCTCCTCTCCTCTCCTCTCTCTCTCTCTCTCTCTCTCTCTCTCTCTCTCTCTCTCTCTCTCTCTCTCTCTCTACACAGTTTAGTTCTATGTTGTGTCTTCAGGGCTTAGTCTTATGTTTAGGTCTATGTTGTGTCTTCAGGGATTAGTCTTATGTTTAGGTCTATGTTGTGTCTTCAGGGATTAGTCTTATGTTTAGGTCTATGTTGTGTCTTCAGGGCTTAGTCCTATGTTTAGTTCTATGTTGTGTCTTCAGGGCTTAGTCTTATGTTTAGGTCTATGTTGTGTCTTCAGGGCTTAGTCTTATGTTTAGGTCTATGTTGTGTCTTCAGGGCTTAGTCCTATGGTTAGTCCTATGTTGTGTTTACACCCTAAACCATCCCCACAGCACATGACCTACACTTCCTCCACACTTCACTCACCACTGGTTATACCCATGACAAGTTAGAAGCTGATATGATTCTCCTCTTGTTTCGCTTACTAGCCTTCATGCATACTTTAATTCGATGTTGCAATCACCGAGCATGGTCGCAGCAGACACACAAACATGCATACTTGTTTACACAAGGTGCAGGCAGCCCTGGAGTGCTGAGTGAGTGTAATTGTGCAGCTGAGGTGAGCGGCGAGGTGTGCCGGGTACCAAGCTAACCAACAGCCAATAGATTGAAGACGCACATGAGCAGCTTGTGTTATTGAAGCCATTCATGAGCGTGGTGTCGCTCGGGGCAACCGGGGGACCTCAACCTGACAGGAAATGAACACAAATCAGGACTTCTGTATGAAATTAATTGACAAAAGTAAAGATATTTTTTCATTCTATTTTATTTCTTGTAAACACACACATTTTCAGTTATTGTTGTTGTTTTTGTAAAGCCTTTTCTTTATTCTTTTTTATTTCAGTTACCGGGAAGGTTTTGTTACAGGTTGTATTAGTTAACGAAAAACGAACCTTGGTATACATCAACGTCATCTCTCCTCCAGCTCTGAGGCTCAAAGGGTTTCCTCTGGAAGTCGCAGGGTGCAGCCGTCAATTAGGAATTAGTTAGAGCAGTGGTTCCCAACCTGAGGGTCGGGTCCCCTGATGTGCATATGGGGTCGCAGGAGATGGAGCCCACATAGGCTATGAATATTTAATGATCCGTTTTCCAATTCAGGTCTCATAGACATCCTGAATATAAAAAAACTGACTGTCTAATGATTCATAGCCATGAACAAACTGTGTGAGTGTTGTAGACCCGTGCGATTATGTCCACCGGCACGTCGATATTGCTGGCAGAAGATGATTGGGTTAAAACTATTTGTGTGGAAGTGTTGACGTGTTGTCATCATGGAGCAGGCTGGGCTTAGGGGTCACTCCATTATCTTCACCTATATACAAATATAAATTCATTTCACATATATGATGTTTTGTTGTTGTTGTCGTCATGATTCAATTAAAGGAATGCACCAAACACCAAATGGTTTGGCTGTGTTGTGTGGTCCTGGCAGGTAGCCTGGACCACACAGAGCCATGGGGGGTGGTGATGGGATAGGGGTGCAGGTCTAAAAGCAGCCCACACACACACACACACACACACAGATAGACAAACAAAAGCGGCAGTAGCAGCAGCAGGAGGCCTGGAAGGACCTTGGTGCACTGAAGGGTAATGACTAAGTATCCTTAGTAACAACAGGAGACCACAACCACAGCACACAGTAAACACTGAAGGTACTGGAGTTGTAAGTGGTCTGACCTTCCACACACACACACACACACACACACACATACTCACATACCACATAATCTCATCACACACACACACAAACACACTGACACACACACACACATGCTCATACACACACGCTGACGCACACACATACACACACACACACACACGCATATATCACAAGCTCACACACACACACATACTCACATAATCACACAGGCACACAGATACAGACACAGACACACAGCCACACACATACACATGCTCATACACACACACTGATGCACACACACACACTCTCACACACCACACACACACACACACACACACACACACACACACACACACATATATGACAATCTCACACACACACATACTCACATACCACATAATAACACACAGACACAGACACTGCAAGTTGTGTGTTTGTTTGACTGCAATAAAAGGTGCTATGACTCCCCCCCCCCCTGGTTGTAACCTGGAGAGCCTCTCACGGTGAAGAATTGTTTATTTTTTATGGAGGCTTTTTTTATGCGCTTAAAGGATTTCCAGAATCCTTCAAAACAACAGGGGTCCCTAAGGGACAAGACAGCCACTGGACACACGGTAGGAAACCTATCAAAGACATCAGGTTGATATGCCACATACACACACAAGACTCAGAGCAATACAAGTATGGATATATATAGTTTAAGATGAGATGATACAATCACAAAACAGTCATCTACACAGCACATGTAGTGTAAGGGTTGGTGGGTCATTTAATTGAATGCAAGCCGGTGATACGGTATTAATTTCTATTAGACA
>CM051017.1:2711008-2718508 GCA_027704905.1 Muraenolepis orangiensis
GTGATATTCTTGGTATATATTGCGATATCATTGGTATATTATATATGGTCATTGAATCAATGAATTCTAAATATGTTGTTATCATGGCCCTTAGCTGCTGTGATGGGGTGCCATGTATCTGGTGTATTAATTGTGATAGTCCAGTTTGACGCGTTTAATTGGTGTATTACTGTTCATTGAATCAATTAATTGCCCCCTCGAAGCAAATAGTAAGCCAGAGAGACGACTTCAATATGTTACACACACACACACACACACACACACACACACACACACACACACACACACACACACACACACACACACACACACACACACACACACACACACGCCTACACACACACATACACATGCACACACGCACAAACACACATGCATACACACACACACACACACACACACACACACGCACAAACACGCACAAACACACAAGCATACAGGCACACACACAGACAGATGTACAGATACACATACACACACACAGTGTGTGTGTGTGTGTGTGTGTGTGTGTGTGTGTGTGTGTGTGTGTGTTGAATTTGGTTAATTATATATATTTAATATATGTGACCTTATCCGATAGTCAAGCCCCAAGCCAAGGTTAGTTGAAGGTTAGTAGTTAGCTGCTATATGTAAAACCCTCTATACAAAGAACGAGACCTGTTTTAATGCCAGGGTAATGCAGATAATACAAAAAAACTAAAGGTTAGGGTTAGGGCAGGTGTGCTTACAAAGAATTGCGTCACATATTCTTGCGAATAACAAACCAAAAACATGGTGTTTTGAAGAAACATCCTCCAGGATCCCGTGTGCCCAAAGCGCCTGACACCAAAACCAAAAAACTGCTGACTAACACACAGCTGTCGCCGTCTGACGACAAACACACACGCATTACGCTTGTAGACCAAAAAAACAAAAAAGCTTTGCCCTATTGCTGCTAATTATTCACGCCGAGGGCCGTCACCAATCGTCAGAGTCACCTTGTACATGGTCACGCCCGAGGGCCCGGAGCCCGTCTGGATCCCCAAGGAAGCGCCTTCTGTCTCAGGTGTGGTAGCTACCTGTCACAGCTCTCCTTTTTAACAACGCCGTGTGTGTCATTGTGTGAGTCTCACGTCAAAGGGGAGCAGCGAGAGGGTAGAGCGGAAGGTCGATCGCTTGGCAAAGTGAACTAAAACGGCGTCTGTATAATGCTCGGTCGTCCTCCATAGAGTTTTACAGGCCCACATTAGGTGAGTCGTTTTAACAATGCAGCTCCAGCTTCTTTGAAGCCTGCAAGACACCGCTGGCCTCGCCCAGAGACCGTCCAGATGTTCAGGTTTGCGTTTCGCGATGTATTAGCTTGGCCTCGGCCGGACGGGTCTTGGATGTTGCATTATTCAGAACACGCATCCAGCGTATCGGATCAAAGAACCTTCGCTCTCTCGCTCCTCGGAGAAAAGACACGTTTAGGTCAATATTTTCCCCCCTCATTATTCTTGTCTATATTTCTGATCAAACGGTGTGTGTGTGTGTGTTCGTACGTTTTGGCTTCCTCTTGACCGACTTAAGACGATGTCCGGCATTCAACACAATGACACACACACACACACACACACACACACACACACACACACACACACACATCACACGTCTGGGCAGACTGAGAGGGTGCTGTGTGCTGTGGTAGTGGTGGCGATGGAGCCTGTATGAGTCACCACATGCTTTGTGTGTCCTTGTGGTGCTGCCTTTCCACCTGAGAGTGTTTGTCTGTTGAGCAGAAATGAACAGACATGGCATCTGATACTCAACGTTACTGACAGCCGCCCCGCACGCGCACACAGAGGCACGCACACGCACACACACACACACACACACACACGCACACGCACACACACGCATACACGCACACACATGCATACACGCACACACACTCACACATGCCTACACACATACACATGCATACGCACACACACACATGCATACACACACACACACGCACGGACACACATGCATACACAAACACACGCACACACACACACACACACACACACATGCATACACACACACAAACACACACACGCACAAACACACATGCATACAGGCACACACACACATGCACAGATACACATAAACACACACACATGCATACACACAAACACACACACTCACACACACACACACACGCTTGTCACTGGGAAGGCTTCACTGTTTGCATGGTATTTATACACAAGCTGCTGGGAAGAGCCATGAAGATGGATCTGTTTCAATTCCCAATAGATGCAATAGAATGGGGCATTGATGGATAGGATTTCTGATTGCATTCAAACTGCTCACTGGGCTGCCAGCTTGGTCTCACATCTATTGTTCTACGAGGTGTCAGCCACCAGGGTACGGAGTCAACATTGTCTACATGAACCTCTAATTAGTGTGTTGCGTTACGCATCGCTGCATCTCCGTACGGCTGTTGCCTTCTTTTGTCCGATTTTTGCATATTTAAAAAGAAAAGTTACCCTTTCCCCCAATATCATTTTGGTCTCCGTCTTCTGTTCATAAACATAGGGCCCTGAGTGTATGCTGTATCAATTCATTCTTTTTGCTCCATTCACAAAAAAGTGCTTTGCGATATAAGTGGGTGTAGATACTTCTGGATAGGCAACACAACGCCAACAGGGCAGACACACAAGAGAGAGATATACACACACACACACACACACACACACACACACACACACACACACACACACACACACACACACACACACACACACACACACACACACACACACACACACACACACACACACACACACACACACACACACACAGGTGTCTGGGTGCTGTCAAGGGAAGTCCATTATATTTATACAGCCCTTAACACAGTGAGGCTTTACAGGCCACATATATTTAAGAGGCCCCCTAACGCTATGGCTCCCCTAAGGGCAAGAAAACAACTCCCTTAAAGATGGAGGAAGAAATAAACCTTGAGAAGGAACTCAGAGTGGGGGACCCCTCCTTCCAGGGAGGGTTATGGGTAAGATGGGTGCCTTAGCGGACATGCTTAATACTTACAAGCAACAATCAAAAGCAACTAACAAAGCAACACATACAGTCTTGGAACAGCATTGATTCATTACTGACTGTAATAGAATAGGTACAGATTGTAAAAGCTTTTGTAGTTTAGCTTGGATGTGCTTCATGTGTGAATTTGGGTGGCTGGTAGACTCGGGGACCCCGTGCAGGCTGGGGTTCTCCTGAGAGAGCGAGGAGAGATGGGATCATGGCAAACACCAGCCGGCTCACAGAGGAAGCAGCCAGCCCTCACACAGTCAATGATGTGTGCATGCCCTGATGTGTGTGTGTGTGTGTGTGTGTGTGTGTGTGTGTGTGTGTGTGTGTGTGTATTTGACTATATTAGTGTGTGTGTGTGTGTGTGTGTGTGTGTATTTCACTATGTGTGTGTGTTTGTGTGTGTGTGTATTTCACTATATTAGTTTGTGTATGTGTGTGTGTATTTCCTTATGTGTGTGTATGTGTTTGTGTGCATGTGTGTCCATGTGTGTGTGTGTTTGTGTGTGTATTTTACTATATTAGTCAGTGTGTATGTATTTGATATAAGTGTGTCCATGTGTGTGTGTGTGTATTTGACTATGTATGCATGTGCATATGACTATGTATGCATGCATGTGTGTGTGTGTATTGGAGTATGTGTGTATGTGTGTATGGGTATGTGTTTGTGTGTGTATACTAAAATAGACATGGACACACTGATATAAAATACACACACATATGTTTATATATGTGTGTATTTTATATCAGTGTGTCCATGTCTATTTTAGTAAGTGTACGTTTGTGTGTGGTTGTGTGTGTGTGTGTGTGTGTGTGTGTGTGTGTGTGTGTGTGTGTGTGTGTGTGTGTGTGTGTGTGTGTGTGTTTGAGTATGTGTGTGTCAGATGAAGAGCTTTAATGTACACTCATGTGGGGGAAAATGGAGTCCTTCTTTTTTTAAGTGTTAAAGTGTTTTCATTTCAGAATGCTTCAATGTGCCAGCACTGCACACACACACACACACACACACACACACACACACACACACACACACACACACACACACACACACACACACACACACACACACACACACACACACACACACACACACACACACACACACACACACAGTATAAATAAGCAGTTCCTTTAGGTCCTAGGCCAAATGTAATGGTAATGGACATGATAGTTTTCTGTGAAAACCACAAAATAGCAGAATGTTATTTTTGGCAGAAGGTCTGTTTCCATCACAGAGGATGTGTGTTACACCATCACAGAGCATGTGTGTTACACCATCACAGAGGATGTGTGTTACACCATCACAGAGGATGTGTGTTGCACCATCACAGAGGATGTGTGTTACACCATCACAGAGGATGTGTGTTACACCATCACAGAGGATGTGTGTTGCACCATCACAGAGGATGTGTGTTACACCATCACAGAGGATGTGTGTTACACCATCACAGAGGATGTGTGTTACACCATCACAGGAGGAGGTGTGTGTTACACCATCTTAGGAAGAGGTGTATGTTACACCATCTTAGGAGGAGGTGTATGTAACACCACCTTAGGAGGAAGTGTATGTAACACCATCTTAAGACGAGGTGTATATTACACCATCTTAAGAGGAGGTGTTACACCATATTAGGAGGAGGTGTATGTAACACCACCTTAGGAGGAAGTGTATGTAACACCATCTTAGGACGAGGTGTATATTACACCATCTTAAGAGGAGGTGTTACACCATCTTAGGAGGAGGTGTATGTAACACCACCTTAGGACGAGGTGTATATTACACCATCTTAAGAGGAGGTGTTACACCATCTTAGGAGGAGGTGTATGTAACACCATCTTAGGAGGTGTATGTTACACCATCTTAGGAGGAGGTGTATGTTACACCTCCACACACACATACACACACACACACACACACACACACACACACACACACACACACACACACATATACACACACACACACACACATAGACACACACATACCACACTTAGACGATTTTCCCTACAAGCCTTTTCTGAATGTAGATGCATTCACAGAAACACCACATTGTGCCATTTTAACACAGGTCAATATTAGAGCAAAAATATGTACATCTTTATCCTCATCACGACGGTTCTTTGAATGTAAATCCGAAAGACAGCGAAAAGGCCACGTAGCTCAGTGTTTAAGACCACTACACTGTCTCCTATTCCTAACCCACTACACTGTCTCCTATTCCTAAACCCACTACACTGTCTCCTATTCCTAAGACCACTACACTGTCTCATTCCTAAACCCACTACACTGTCTCCTATTCCTAAGCCCACTACACTGTCTCCTATTCCTAAACCCACTACACTGTCTCCTATTCCTAAGCCCACTACACTGTCTCCTATTCCTAAGCCCACTACACTGTCTCCTATTCCTAATGCCCACTACACTGTCTCCTATTCCTAACCCACTACACTGTCTCCTATTCCTAACCCACTACACTGTCTCCTATTCCTAAGACCACTACACTGTCTCCTATTCCTAAGCCCACTACACTGTCTCCTATTCCTAATGCCCACTACACTGTCTCCTATTCCTAAGCCCACTACACTGTCTCCTATTCCTAAGCCCACTACACTGTCTCCTATTCCTAATGCCCCCACCTGTGCTGAAGCCATGAAGGACTCAGCTCAGCTCCTGTTCACTCCGTCACTCGTGAAACGCACCAGAAGGAAAGGCTGCATTTCTATAGAGATTTTACGCTCCCCCTCTCGCTCTTCCTCGCTGAATCTCCAGATGTTTTCCTTAATCTCCCCGCTGTATCCAACGTTCCAATCTGCAAATTCATTACATTACATTACATAACAGTCATTTAGCAGAAGCTTTAGTTGAAAGCCACTTACAATAGAATGAGAATAGAATGCTTGACGAGAAGCGGAATTGGCCGTCGTCGATATACAGCACACCCGCATGCCCAGGTGTGGTGTGACGAGGTTTTGACGATGTGAGAGACAAAGTCTGAAGGTTGGGATTGGTGTGATCATCAACAGACCATCACCTCCTTCAATAACGCTGAAGCAGTCCAGCTGTCCCCATCCGTTTCTTCCCTTTAGTGATCGAGCCTCGAGCATCAGGAAAAAACTCTTCAAAAAGGGCCCCAAGCTGTTGGTGAAGGCGGAGATCTGATGTTTCTCTGGGTCACCGACTGCTTAATTCACGTCATCGGGGACCAGGGAAAAAACCCGCAGGCCTACAGCTTGGATTCCTCCGCATCAAAGTCCAAGGTAGTCAAGGTGGAGATGTATACTGCAGGAGGGAATGGGGAGTAGGCATTCCAATGTACCTGTTGCAATTGGCCAATAAATATATCTTGTATCTTGTATCTTATAGGATACAAGCCAAGGGGTGTGATCTATATGTCTACTCCAAAACTAGACTTCCTTCGTAGCTTTTATTAGCAAAATAGCTACATTTCAACAGCAAAAATGGCATCTTAGAATAAGACTGTAGACTAGGTTGTTATAGGACTAGGATTTTCAGTATACGGCTGAAGAACCGCAGCAGAGAGAGGCCGAGGCAGGATCTGTCCAGTTGGGGACCGTCCAGAACCTGAGCTGTCGTGATGCGAACCCCCACCGCCGGCGCTCAACCTGCCCTCGGATTGCTAACAGGAACAAAATAATTCTGCTGTTTTCAGTTTTCAATTTCAGTGTGGGCAGTACTTGTTGGACGGTGTCCCCGATGCCAACCCCGAGAGAGAGAGAGAGAGAGAGAGAGAGAGAGAGAGAGAGAGAGAGAGAGAGAGAGAGAGAGAGAGAGAGAGAGAGAGAGAGAGAGAGAGAGAGAGAGAGAGAGAGAGAGAGAGAGATAGAGAGGCCGTGGGTGCGTTACTATGCATGAAGGTTTCACTTGGACGGAGGATGGCTGGAGACCTACATCTATATCTGGAGGATTGAATCCTCTTTATTGGTCACATACATGTACACACATATTGAAATTAGTTTCACTTGTTGATTTTAACCCATCCTAGTATTAGGAGCAGCGGGCAGCTGTTGTATATCCAGCTGCCCGGGGAGCAGGGTAGGGGTCTGGTGCCTTGCTCGAGGGCACCCCGGCAGAGCCCAGGTGCTGTGGTGCTTCTTCAGGATCCCAAAGATAAATTGGAAAAGACAGCTGAGACAAGCAGGGCAGAGAGGGCAGATGACCAGGGTATTTGTCACCTGATGCTATGTTTGTGTGGCCAACAAAGTAAAAGCTCCAGACTAGGGTCACCACATCGGTAACCTGATGTCAACATCTTCTTACCCCGATGCACTATAGTGTATATTCACATATATCAGAGACTCACGCACAAATGCATCCTGGTACATGTAGGCACGTTCTCGGTCACAACCTAGTACCCACAAGGTATGTATGGCTTTAAATGGACATAGATACATTCCCCTTGGTGCTTTGGACGTATTTGGAGAGCTCTCTGACCG
>CM051017.1:2721008-2773508 GCA_027704905.1 Muraenolepis orangiensis
CCTGGCTGGTGACTGATGGTTGTTTCTGCTGTCGGCTGCCTCTGCTTTCTGCTGGTACCTTCAATCTTAGTTTCGGGTTGGAATGCTTTAATGGACCACAGAAAAGGGAGTTTGTGTCAATATTCCCAATGAGTCAAGTCTCCTCCTACATAACACACACAGGCAGACACACACACACACACACACACAGACACACACACACACACACACACACACACACACACACACACACACACACACACACACACACACACACACACAGTCAGAGCCACACACACACACACACACACACACACACACACACACACACACACACACACACACACACACACACACACACACACACACAGGCAGAGACACACACACACACACACACACAGTCAGAGCCACACACACACACACACACACAAACAGGCAGAGATACACACACACACACACACAAACAGGCAGAGATACACACACACAGGCAGACACACACACACAGACACACACACAAACAGGCAGAGATACACACACACAGGTAGACACACACACACACACACACACAGGCAGACACACACGCACCCAGGCAGACACACACGCACACACACACATAGAAACACACACACACACACATGAACAGTATATTCACAGTAACACCACACTGTTTGTGTTTCTATATGAATCATATGGGGTCACTCATGTTGTCAGGATTCAGACGGATGATTTTACCACGAGGTGAAAGGAGACAGGAGGCTTGATGATTCCAATGTTACATTTGCATGATTTTGTTACGTTTTCCATATCAAACTAGAGAGACGTATTGATGTGATTTCATAGTTTGGGAAGACAACTTCATGTTGAAATAATAAACCAAACTATTTTTACCCCTTCTGAAAATCTGTTAATTTAGTTTTTAAATGATTTGTATTTTCTAATAGCTGTTGTGTGTACTGAGTGCCCCGAAAGGGTTGCTGCACAACTTCCTTGTTGTTGAGCATGCAGCGGGTTGTGCTGGTGGTGGTTTGGTGTTCCCAGCGGTGGAGCAGGAGTACCTGCTTCACACGCTCTCGGCTTCACTGCGAGGACACAGCAGCCTGTTGTGCTGCTGAGCATCAGATTCAACAACCCACAAACCCCCGAGAGACAGACCATCACTAATAGATCTATAATGAGCTGACTTGAAAGGCAACAAAAACAATTGTTTACATTTGAGAATAATAAAATTACTAAGAATAGTGAACACTAATATTAACATAAAAAGGCCTTCCTATTTAAAAATGTCTTAAGAGCCCAGGGTCTGTGCCGGTCCCCAGGGGCGGGCTCAGCCAAGGCCGGTCCCCCAGGGGGCGGGGCTTAGTACTGGGGCCTGAGGAGCTGTTGGCCGATCTGAGGGTCGGGGGGCGGTTTGTGGAGTCATGAGTTCTTGTAGATAGGGAGATGCATAACCATTTATGCATTTGTGTGAAAGTAACAGGATTTTGTAGCTGATCCAGAATGAGACCGGAAGCCAGTGCAATGAAAACAGAGTCGGTGTTATATGCTCATGTTTATGAATAAGGATCATAAGGATCCTGGCAGCAATATTTAGCATGTACTGCATCTTCTGGATGCTCTTTCCAGGGATCCCAATAACAAGTGCATTGCAGTAGTCTAGCCTAGAAGAGATAAAGGCATGAACAAGCCTCTCTGCATCTGACAGGGTTAGAGTAGGGCGGAGTTTGGAAATGTTTCATCCACTAGAAATACAGAAATGGTTGGGTCTAAAGTTTCCAGCGCACTTCTATAGTTGATATAGTTTAGTTCTACAGTCACATCATTCTCATTTCATAACTCAGATCCATAAACAATGCTTTACCGCTAGACTCACTGGTGATTAGTCCTGCAGGGGAAGACTAGTCCACACTTACCAGTAGATTCACTAGTGATTAATCCTGATAGGAAAGACTAGTCCACACTTACCAGTAGATTCACTAGTGATTAATCCCTTCGTAAAGCCTGAAAAAGGTATAACCGGTTCCGGTAGCACCTGTGCACCTGTAGAGGGTATGGATCTGAGTCCCCATCGACCCCAGAGCAGAGTTGGTTTTAATGGGAAAACAGCCTTGATGAGACTGATAAGAATGGCGTGACTCTGATAACACTCGGTGTCAGGCCAGGAGATCGAAGTCAACATCGAGCGACGCCTGCTTTCAAATGTGTACCGTTTCATCCTGCAGTTGTAGAGCCTCAGCTGTACCGTAGTACATTAAGCATACCTGCTACAATGGTGTGTTTGTGTGTGTGTGTGTGTGTGTGTGTGTGTGTGTGTGTACCTGGTGTGGTTCACTGAACACAGTAATCAAACGCTCTCCATGCACGCGGTGCGTTCAACCGGATAGCGGACTCATTACACCGGCCCTGAACTCGTAGTGAATTCAATTCAGAGAAGACTCCAGGAGTCAGCCTCACGTGTTAGCCGGAACCATCGCGCCGCTGCAAAATTTTGATTGAAAAAACCCAGCTCTGTACCCCCCCCCCCGCCCCCCCCCCCCCCCCGCCAGGCAGCCAGGCGCCCGGGTGAGAGGTGAGAGTCAAGTCGTTTAATTCCGTCTTTGATTGATTGGCCACGGTGGGCTGGATCTGGAAGATCATCAGCCGTGAAATAGAACCACGCGCTCCTGGTTTCAGCCTCAGAGACTCAAAGGTGTGGACTTTCCCCCCGACTGTGAAGCTCGCGACACGGCGGCTGAGGGTCCGCCCAAACCCAGCAGAAACCGTGTACACATAAATAACCAGTCCACACAATGAAGCGTCTTCATCAACAGTGGATACGGTGGACTCCATCCGGGGGGGGGTAAGGGAGGGGGGAATGTTCCGGCTGCTTGTCAATGTAAATGCATTGCAGAGGATTTTGATTGTTTTTCCTCCCATCTGACCTCTATTTGAGTCTGACTTTTGTGCCGCGGGAACACATGGGCTATCGGCTCAGCTTGGTACCAGCAGCGCTGAGAGGGAACAGCTTCCTTGATGTAGGCGAAGGGCGAGAGAGAGAGAGAGAGAGAGAGAGAGAGAGAGAGAGAGAGAGAGAGAGAGAGAGAGGAGAGAGAGAGAGAGAGAGAGAGAGAGAGAGAGAGAGAGAGAGAGAGAGAGAGAGAGAGAGATAAACTGCTAGCCCTGGATCAATGGTTCTGTATTTTACCGAAGAAGAAGAAGAAGAAGAAGAAGAAGAAGAAGAAGAAGAAGAAGAAGAAGAAGAAGAAGAAGGAGAAGGAGAAGAAGGAGAAGGAGAAGAAGGAGAAGGAGAAGGAGGAGAAGAAGGAGAAGAAGGAGAAGGAGAAGGAGAAGGAGAAGGAGAAGGAGAAGGAGAAGAAGGAGAAGAAGGAGAAGAAGGAGAAGGAGAAGAAGAAGGAGAAGAAGAAGAAGAAGGAGAAGGAGAAGGAGAAGGAGAAGGAGAAGGAGGAGGTGTTGAATGTGTCTCGCTGTAACGTTCGTCTTCCAGGGGTCATGTCGGGTACAGAAGGGACCGCAGCGATGCCTCCTCCCTGCCTCCTCCCTGCCTCCTCCCTGCCTCCTCCCTGCCTCCTCCCTGCCTCCTCCCTGCCTCCTCCCTGCCTCCTCCCTGTCTCTTGACCTTTTACAACATTGCTTTGTTTGTTTGCACCATTTTTCTCTGGTAATCTGGTGACTGCGTATAAGTGAGTATTTTTCTATCCAAACCTGAGCAGAAAAAACGGAGTAAAAAAATAGAACCTTTTCCCTTTGCTGCCATTTGGACCTAAAACCAGTCGACCTAAAAACGTGCTATAAACGTTTTTTGTACGTTTCCCCACTATGCGGATGGTGAAACTGTATCACAGAGCCATCAATCTAAAAGTTTCCCTGGATACTCAGAACTCACTGGCCTGAATACCCTTTGTCCTCCTTCTCCTCCTCCTCCAGGGCCTTGTTAGGAGCATGTAATGATCATATTCAAATGGTCAGGGCTTGTAGGCCCCTTACAGCTGGAGACGGATTCATGTTCAAAAATAGGTGACCGAGGTCAAACACACACACACACACACACGTGCGCGCACACACACACACACACACACAGACACACTCACACACACACGTGCGCGCACACACACACACACACACACAGACACACTCACACACACAAACAGACACACACTCACACACGCACACACACACACACACACACACACACACACACTCACACAAACAGACACACACTCACACACGCACACACATGCACACACATATACACTCACACACGCACACACACCAGTAAGTTGAATAAGCCCAGTGGATCTTTACGAGGCTCTTACCTAACCAGTGAGTGAGGAGGGTGTGCTGTAATTACACCATGGCTACAGATCTAAAGGAGCCCCAGCAGATAAAGGTAGAGTTCAGTCTGGCTCTGGAGATTGGCCCGGATTACATCCCATCGCCTCCCATGGCCTCGGAGTTAGCCTGGCTTCTACAAAGACGACTACAGTGGTAGCAAATGAACACTTAATGAAGATGAGGATCTCCATGGTTCAATTGAACTGTGTGAGCGTTTGTCTGTGATGGAGGACTCACAACACGCTGTATGACGTGGTCACGCCATTGCGTTCGTCCAACTGCCGCCTTAGAGCTCATTATGTGAAGCAGCGGCGGCTGGTGGTTGTGAGAGTAGGGGAGGAAGGAAGGAGCCTCACTATAAATGTTGACAGTGTATTAGTGGGTCATTTTAGCATGTATGCCAAACAGAATGGAAACCGATTGTGATCTGAGGAGGAAGAAGCGTTGTTTTTGATGAAAAATTGATATTTAGCGATTAATCCATTTATGATGAAAATCTGAAAATCGGAATCGAAGCGTCATGCACAGTGGCTTGTGCTATCGAACAAACCTAACGGAATTGAAATTGAGTGAGCAAAGTATATTAACCTGTATTTAATTAAAATAAGACATACTATCATAACGTAAAACCAGTTATGCACGTAAATCACGTCAATTGTCTAATCGCGACCCAAAGAAACACCACCTTGTCACGGTCAGCCATGCTTTCTGTTTACGTTTGGCGTCATCCACCTGAACGCTTTGAGGAGGAACTCAAGTTTACAATCTAAAATAAATTAAAAGTAAAAGACTCACAAGTTTTCTGCCCCCCAAAACTCTGATTGGGTATTCACCAGCGCAGTGAGCTCTGCTGATTGGTTCACAGCCTCGTCCGCCCTTAGCGCCGTACACACTCATGTTAAACCAGGACTCGCCGGCCGCCAGGTTTCGGGAGTTTATAATGGACTTCAAATGTGAGCTTACGGAGGACGTTTCCTCCGTTCCTCCGTAGTGATTAAAAAATTGCGCTGTTGGTGGTGTTTTGAGACACATATTTGTGACTTTGAAGCGTTAGAAAAAGCATTTGTATTAGTATTTTCACAGATGAATCTGTTAAATGTATGTGTATTTAACAGTTTTTTTCTCTGAAATGTTAGGGAGGATGGTCCTCCTCCTTTCCTCAATGGATGAGCCTCCACTGATGCGAAGCCCACCTGTCCTCCAGTAGGACCAGCAGCTGTACGAGAGAGACAGAGAGAGACAGACAGACAGACAGACAGACAGACAGAGAGAGAGAGACAGAGAGAGAGACAGAGAGAGAGAGAGAGAGAGAGAGAGAGAGAGAGAGAGAGAGAGAGAGAGAGAGAGAGAGAGAGAGAGAGAGAGAGAGAGAGAGACGAGAAAGAGACAGAGAGAGAGACAAAGAGAGAGACAGAGAGAGAGAGAGAGAGACGAGAAAGAGACAGAGAGAGACTACAAATGACTCGTCATATTGACATAGAGACAGGGAGAGACAGAGAGAGAGAGAGAGAGAGAGAGAGAGAGAGAGAGAGAGAGAGAGAGAGAGAGAGAGAGAGAGAGAGAGAGAGAGAGAGAGAGAGGCAGAGAGAGAGACAGAGAGAGAGAGAGAGAGAGAGAGAGAGAGGCAGAGAGAGAGACAGAGAGAGAGAGAGAGAGAGAGACAGAGAGAGAGAGAGAGAGAGAGACTGCAAACGACTTGTCATATTGACAAATTGGATCGACAACACATCACGCGTGTTGTGTTTCTGCAGCCGTGCATGGAGGAGGATGATGATGATGATGATGATGATGATGATGATGATGATGATGTTGGAATCATCCTCGCCACAGCGGCAGCTAATTGAAAGTGATTGCCCTGCTCAGGCGATACGATCCGTACATAAACAGGGTTCTGTTAACATCCCAGGGGGAAAGGGCATCACGCATGGGTTTTTTCGCGACACAATGGTGTTCCGTTGCGTCAGACGTGGCCCACCCACCCACGCCGCGGGAGCCGCCATCCCGGCCTTTTTACGCCGTGCGTTCGCCCCTGTGATTGGCTGTAGCACCCGTTCCCTGTGATTGGCTGTAGCACCCGTTCCCTGTGATTGGCTGTAGCACCCGTTCTCTGTGATTGGCGGTAGCACCCGTTCCCTGTGATTGGCGGTAGCACCCGTTCCCTGTGATTGGCGGTAGCAGCCGTTCCCTGTGATTGGCGGTAGCAGCCGTTCCCTGTGATTGGCTGTAGCACCCGTTCCCTGTGATTGGCGGTAGCAGCCGTTCCCTGTGATTGGCGGTAGCAGCCGTTCCCTGTGATTGGCGGTAGCACCCGTTCCCTGTGATTGGCGGTAGCACCCGTTCCCTGTGATTGGCGGTAGCAGCCGTTCCCTGTGATTGGCGGTAGCACCCGTTCCCTGTGATTGGCGGTAGCACCCGTTCCCTGTGATTGGCGGTAGCACCCGTTCCCTGTGATTGGCGGTAGCACCCGTTCCCTGTGATTGGCGGTAGCAGCCGTTCCCTGTGATTGGCGGTAGCAGCCGTTCCCTGTGATTGGCGGTAGCAGCCGTTCCCTGTGATTGGCGGTAGCACCCGTTCCCTGTGATTGGCGGTAGCACCCGTTCCCTGTGATTGGCGGTAGCAGCCGTTCCCTGTGATTGGCGGTAGCAGCCGTTCCCTGTGATTGGCGGTAGCACCCGTTCCCTGTGATTGGCGGTAGCACCCGTTCCCTGTGATTGGCGGTAGCACCCGTTCCCTGTGATTGGCGGTAGCACCCGTTCCCTGTGATTGGCGGTAGCAGCCGTATTCCAGGGTGGATGTTTGTTGTTCTGCTGCTGCTGCTGGTGGTGACGATGATGATGATGACGATGATGATGATGATGATGATGGTGATGATGTGGCACAGGTGTTCTCTTTAATCACGGAGCCAGCGAGCGCCAGCAAACCAGACGGGAGCATCAGGTGGTAAACCAGGCCGATTGCTACTCTCTCCACACAACAAGGCTCCAGAAACAACCTGCAAAATAAACAACAAAACACCCCCCGAAAATATATACAAACACCCCATGGGTTGCCTGTGTGGTGACGGACGACGTGGTGGTGGTGGTGGTGGTGGTGGTGGAGGTGATAGTGGTGATAGTGGTGGTAGTGTTGGTGGATATGGTGGTGATGGTGGTGGTAGTGGTGATGTTGGTGGTGGTGGTGGTGGAGGTGATAGTGGTGATAGTGTTGGTGGTGGTGATGGAGGTGATAGTGGTGGTAGTGTTGGTGGTGGTGGTGGATGGTGGAGGTGATAGTGGTGGTGGTGGTGGTGGTGGTGGTGATGGAGGTGATAGTGGTGGTAGTGTTGGTGGTGGTGATGGAGGTGATAGTGGTGGTAGTGTTGGTGGTGGTGGTGGATGGTGGAGGTGATAGTGGTGGTGGTGGTGGTGGATATGGTGGTGATGGAGGTGATAGTGGTGGTAGTGTTGGTGGTGGTGATGGAGGTGATAGTGGTGGTAGTGTTGGTGGTGGTGGTGGATGGTGGAGGTGATAGTGGTGGTGGTGGTGGTGGATGGTGGAGGTGGAGCACATTGAAAATCATCATTCATATTCTGGCTGTGCTGTGTCTGTGTGTAGATTAAGCGCCGCGGGGCCACATCCACATCCGTCGTTGACACCGTAATACATCAACAAACATGACACTGATACAGAGATCGGAAAAACGTTTCGGTCCTGCTCGCTATATAAAGCAAAAGCTGCAGTAAAAAGCATAGCCGTAGTGTTAGCGGTTTATCTGCTGAATTATTAAAGTGGTGCACGTATGCCATCGGTTAAACACAGCTTACCGGCGATTACATTAATAACATGTTTGTGCGTTAAGGTGACATGAAGGGAGGAATGCACCGTGGTGTCGTGCGCAGAGCCAAAGGGGTTTCCCCTTCCGCGCGCTAAGGAGCTGGTGCATCACGCTCCAGTCCACCACACACACATTTCCCTAAGCTCCGCAAGAGGAGGAATCCACGCTTCACATTAGGATTCTAATTTGGTGGTTTTTTTCCAAAGTGATGAGCGAAAACATCAGACCTGGTGTTTTCCAGAGTGATGAGAAATGTTTAGAAAATGAAATGCACTTTTGACTTCTGGTGACGAGTTGTTCTCTTAACTTCCTTTGTTGAAACACACTATTGTAAGTCGCTTTGGATAAAAGCGTCTGCTAAATGAGGGTTATGTAATCTAATGTAATGAGAAAAACACGAGACCTGGTTGTTTTTTTCCCCAGAGTGATGAGACTCTGGAAGCAAACAACATGAGATTGGGCGACGTGACTTTCTGTAGACGTGTGTGTGTGCTTAACACATCCACGCTGTCCGCCGTCCCTTGATTTCGTGTGCTAATTGCATGACTTTACATCACGTTAGTATGTGATTTAATGCAGGGTGATTTGAAGAAATACTGAGTGCATACCAATTGAGGGATTTGTGAGAGCCGTCGGTGGTTGCCGAGCAGGGCTGGGACAGGGACAGTGTGGTTAACATTAAAGAAGCAGTTATGTGTTTAACTTTACAATATATTTAATATTAAGACATAGTATTTACATACGTATCTTACTTAGGCATTATTTAACATAACGATATCTTTAACATTGAAGACATTGACATGAGTCATGATAGTACTACTGTATATAGTCATATCTTATTATGACACATATTCAATATGAATGTTAAGATGTCCTCACACAGACGTATGTAATAACTAAACGTATCATAACTTACAATGCTTTTGTGGGAAGTCGGTGGGTCCATGATATTTTAGTGGAGTAACTGCGGTCTTGTTATGGATACTATTCTTATTGATATGGTATATGACCTGGCAGTGGTGTCAATACTCGTGTTGTGTATACTCATACTACACCAGTATTACTTTGAGAGATATACATGTGGATAAAGACTGTTCTACATGGTTTAGTAATGAATGTTCAGTTAGAATATTCAAGTAGAGTAGTGTTTGAATGTTCAATTAGAATACTATTTGCAGGTTTAAGAACAGTTATGTTTGAATGGTCAGTTTGAATACTATTTGCATATTCGTTACCAATGTTCAGTTAGATTAACGTTTGAATGTTCAAGTCGAGTAATGTTTCAGTGTTCAGTTGTCGTGATGTTTACATGTTGCAGGAGAGTCATGTTTACACACCGCTTTGCTCTTGTACCCGCATACACACAGTAATTCACAGGGCAATACACAGGGTAATACACAGGGAAATACACAGGGTAATACACATGGAGGTGCACACGGTAATACACACAGTAATACACATGGTAATACGTATGGTAACAACACCAATACATCAGACCTCATCACTAGTGATACACCATCACTACACCCTGTGTATCACCGTGTGTATCACCCCGTGTATCACCATGTGTGTATCACCCCGTGTATCACCCCGTGTGTATCACCCCGTGTGTCACCATGTGTATCACCCTGTGTGTATCACCCTGTGTGTATCACCCTGTGTGTATCACCCTGTGACGATGACTCAGCCATTGATGCGGCAAAACTAATGTCTGTGGAGCTCCAAGGAGCTCTCTCTCTGTTACTGTGTTCTTCTGTTGTACATTTGTGTGTGTGTGTGTGTGTGTGTGTGTGTGTGTGTGTGTGTGTGTGTGTGTGTGTGTGTGTGTGTGTGTGTGTGTGTGTGTGTGTGTGTGTGTGTGTGTGTGTGTGTGTCAATCTGTGTGTTTGCATATAGATGCCTACTTAATCATGTATGTGTGTATGTTTGTGCTTGTGTGCTTGCGTGTGCGTGTGTGTGTGTGTGTGTGTGTGGTGCAGAGATCCGCGAGGCGTTCAAGGTGTTTGACCGCGATGGGAATGGCTTCATCTCCAAGCAGGAGCTGGGCATGGCCATGCGCTCCCTGGGCTACATGCCAAACGAGGTGGAGCTGGAGGTCATCATCCAGAGACTGGACATGGATGGTCAGGACACTCGCCGCCCACACACGCACGCACGCACGCACGCACGCACGCACACACACACACTCACTGACACACACACACACACATACTGACATACACACACACACACGCCCACACACACATTCACTGGCACGTACGCATGCATGCACGCACACACACTCACCCACCCACACACAATGCACACGTTAACACTCGCACACATACATGCACATGTGTAAACACACACACACACACACACACACACAATGCAAGCATTGACATTCGCAAATATACATTCACATGTGTGTGTGCGCACACATACACTCACTCACACAGGCATGCACAAACACGCATGCAGGCCTGCCTGCATGCGCACACACACACACACACACACGCGTTTTTCTCACAGACACAGATGCATTCTGTGTCTCATTCCCTTTCATTATCACTCTCTCACACAGACACAGACACACACACACACACACACACACACACACGCTCACACAGACACAGACACAGACACACACACACACACTCAATATACGCAAAAAGACACCTACATTCTGGCCCAGTCGTGGTCCAGGCTGTAGGGGAGCAGATTCAATTAGTAGCTCAGGAAATGCAGCAGCGCTATCACTTTTTACTCTTAACTTGTTTATCTTTTTCTGCACTTTCACTTTCATTTCCTCTAAATTGGATTCTCCCACCGCTTCAGAGAAATGCAGGAAAATCAATAGATTATTTAACACACACTCACACACACACACGCACGCACGCACACACACACATGCACACACACTCATGCACATTGTGCGTGTTAAACATTCTCTTGTGGAAACAGCATCTTTTACATAACAATGGACATTTAGAGGTCATTTCCTTTTGAATAATGAGATAATTTTCTCCGAGCCAATCGGGACGTTGTATTAACGCAACACATAGAACCCACCCCAAAGTGTCCTGTCGTCCTGCTGGCAACACAGGAAACACAACCTGTGCTACGGTTCACAGCGGCTCACAACACACACACACACACACACACACACACACACACACACACACACACACACACACACACACACACACACACACACACACACACACACCGTGTACTTGGGTTCACAACCTAGCTCGTCCGCAATAGCCGATAGCTCACAGCAGCCCCTCCCCTTCCTCCCCAGGCGACGGCCACGTGGACTTTGAGGAATTCGTCACCCTCCTGGGACCCAAGCTGACGGCGAGCGGGCTGCCCGATAAGTTCAATGGCGCCGACTTTGATTCCGTCTTCTGGAAGGTAATCACCAGACCGGTTTTGTAGCCGCGATGGGCCAGTCCAAGTACACGCCGTCCACCCGTCCGCCTATAACCCGCCGCTGGTTCACAATCTTTCTCAATCTCTTCCATCTGCATCTGCTTCCACACAAATAGTTTTTACCCAGTTCACATCTACCAGTATTATTGATGTCCCGGTGAACGTAATTGCGTCGCCCTACCGTGCACGCAAATTATTTTTATAGTACTTTTATATATATATATAGGATTTTTATATGCACAGGGGGCCCCAAGTCGGGTCCCGACCCCAAGGTTGGGAACCACTTGGCTTACCCCTCAACGAGCCCTGGAGGCGAGGGGTTAGTCAGGGTTAGTCAGCTGATGCACCGCCGTCCCAATCCGTACTCCAGCCCACACTGAAACATCGGCCCGCTTCAGCCCTCCATGGCAAGCGCGGTAGCCGTGACTCACCGCTCACACCCATAAATAACTAATACTAATATACGCTACTTTGATTGTTTTCACTGGACAAAGAAACGTTTGGCAAAGCACACGGTGAGATAGAACAACTGTTTCCCGTGCGAGATGATTTAAAAAAAATCCCGATCCGGGCACGCCCTCTGTTATCAATTATGCAGTCACCTGAATGAGAACGTAAACAGATATAATTGTGTTTGCTGACAGTTTGTGTAATCTTGACAGCCTAATGGAAATTTCCCTCGAATGAAGCCTCCCTCTTTTTTCGACGGAGCGCAGGATCTGTCAAAAAGCACCGCTGTGAGGACGAGATAATGACAAGGATAATGACAAGGCAGCGTCAGATGCTAAGACACAAAGAGAAGCATGATGGAGACACTAAAGGCGGGACGGTCGCTAGACTGTAGGCAAAAGGACCGCTGTTTCTAAACACCAAAATAACAACACTTATGGTGGAACTGTTTACCGAGTGTGTCAGGATTAGAACGCTGTATCCCATGGAAAGACTACTTACTAAACACTCATGTGGTGATGGATTTA
The DNA here is from genome assembly GCA_027704905.1 of Muraenolepis orangiensis. Classification (NCBI taxonomy): domain Eukaryota; kingdom Metazoa; phylum Chordata; class Actinopteri; order Gadiformes; family Muraenolepididae; genus Muraenolepis; species Muraenolepis orangiensis. The sequence continues at coordinate 2,733,522 of CM051017.1, forward strand.
TTTGAATGTGTTTCAGTCCTTCAGGTCTGTGAAAAACTATACAATACACGGCTTCTTTCTGAATATATATTAATAATGTATGCATTATATTAACTGCACTCGGGATGAACTTGAATTCAAATTGTATTCCACATTATTCATTCGACCTTACACACCAATTATTTCCATGTGTGAACGTGTGTGAATGTGTGTGTGTGTGTGTGTGTGTGTGTGTGTATGTGTGTGTGTGAATGTGTGTGTGTCTTTCTACATTTGAGTGTCTTTGCTTTGCAATTGCTACGTTATGGAAGTATCGTTCTTGAATGTAATTCAATGCGTCTGTGTGTACGTACGTGCGCACGTGTGTGTGTGTTTGCACATGTGCATGTGTGTGTGTATGTGTGGGTGTGTGTGTGTGGGTGTGTGTCTGTGTGCATGTGCGCATGCGTGTGTGTGTGTGTGTGTGCGTCCCTGTGTGTGTGCTACCATGAGTTCCCCCAGTGTGACATGCAGAAGCTGACCGTGGAGGAGCTGAAGAGGCTACTGTACGACACGTTCTGCGACCACCTGACCATGAAGGACATCGAGAACATCATCATGACAGAGGAGAACCACATTGAGAACCCGGAGGACTGCCAGGTGGACATCGACAGTAAGAACCTCCCGTCCTCCCTCTGCAGAACACGGAACACAGGGAACACAGAACACAGAGAACACACAGACCACAAAACACATAACACACAGAACACACAGAACACAGATCACACAGAACATAGAACACAAAACACACAGAACACAGAACACAAAACACAAAACACAGAACACACAGAACATAGAACATAGAACACACAGAACACACAGAACACATCAAGAATATAAAACATCAAAAGTTTTTCCCGAGAACAATTTGGGTGAAGAGAAGAGAGAAGTGAAGCTTCTTCTAAGTGATGGCACTCCCTTTCGGTTCAGGGATCTTCACCTTCTGTGTGTCTAGAAGACACGTCCACTCCTTAACAAGCCTTTCAGTGTCTGTGAGAACCACTGGACCAAAATGTCCTTGGTTTGTACGTTTCAAAACCACAATGGAGCAGTTCATTGATCAGGGGCGGTGATGTAGATGTCAGTCCCGGGTCCACAGGGTTCATTCAAGACTTAAAAAAGAAAGACGGAAGACTTTGAATGAACCTAACGTGTGTTTTTTCTGAATCTGCGCTCCTTCGTACTTAAGGATTATTATGGTGATGACCTTGGGCGTAGTGGTTGGGGATTCACTTTGATGCAATTTACCCCAACTCAATCCCCAGGCTGCTTCCAGAACTTAATAATAAATCCACCGTTAGAAACATCCTCTGCCAGATCCTCATTTGTTCTAAAGAGTTCATTTTGCCGCCTTCTAAGAAACAAGACACTCGGCGAGTGTCTTCCGCTTGATTCAGTCATTGGCGTGTGAAACTCCAATCACCATTGCGGTCTAGATGCCATTTCTGCGTAGCGAAAACAGGTGTGGAAACAATAATTCCGGGCGATATTCATCCATTAAAAGCGTGTACGCCAAGTCCTCATTTTGGGACGTTTAGAAAATAACCATCGAGAACGCACTCCTACCCAGTCAGCCGCTAAATACGATCTGATTACGTGAACGCGTCCTCCTCCTCTCCCCCTCCTCCTCCTCCTCCTCCTCCTCTCCCTTCACCGTGCTCCTCCCCCCCCTCACCGTGCTCCTCCCCCCCTCACCGTGCTCCTCCTCCTCCCCCTCACCGTGCTCTTCCTCCTCCCCTCACCGTGCTCCTCCTCCCCCCCTCACCGTGCTCCTCCTCCTCCCCCCCTCACCGTGCTCCTCCTCCTCCCCCTCACCGTGCTCCTCCTCCTCTCCCCCTCACCGTGCTCCTCCCCCCCTCACCGTGCTCCTCCTCCCCCCCCTCACCGTGCTCCTCCTCCTCCTCCCCCCCCTCACCGTGCTCCTCCTCCTCCCCCCCCTCACCGTCCTCCTCCCCCCCTCACCGTGCTCCTCCTCCTCCCCCCCCCCCCTCACCGTGCTCCTCCTCCCCCCCCTCACCGTGCTCCTCCCCCCCCTCACCGTGCTCCTCCCCCCCTCACCGTGCTCCTCCTCCTCCTCCCCCCCTCACCGTGCTCCTCCTCCCCCCCCCTCACCGTGCTCCTCCTCCCCCCCTCACCGTGCTCCTCCTCCCCCCCTCACCGTGCTCCTCCTCCCCCCCCTCACCGTGCTCCTCCTCCCTCACCCTCCTCCTCCTCCCCCCCCCCCGTGCTCCTCCTCCTCCCCCCCCCTCACCATGCTCCTCCCCCCCTCACCGTGCTCCTCCTCCTCCCCCCCCTCACCGTGCTCCTCCTCCCCCCCTCACCGTGCTCCTCCTCCTCCCCCCCCTCACCGTGCTCCTCCTCCCCCCCTCACCGTGCTCCTCCTCCCCCCCCTCACCGTGCTCCTCCTCCCCCCCCCTCACCGTGCTCCTCCTCCTCCCCCCCCTCACCGTGCTCCTCCTCCTCCCCCCCCCTCACCGTGCTCCTCCTCCCCCCCTCACGTGCTCCTCCTCCCCCCCTCACGTGCTCCTCCTCCCCCCCTCACGTGCTCCTCCTCCCTCACCCTCCTCCTCCTCCCCCCCCTCAGGCTCCAGCCCGACGCAGCAGGTGAAGCAGACCTGCGTGAGGAAGAGTCTGATCTGCGCCTTCGCCATCGCCTTCATCATCAGCGTCATGCTGATCGCGGCCAATCAGGTGCTGCGAAGCGGCATGAAGTAGGAGGAGCCGACGCCCCTCCCCCCTTCCCCCCCCACTGGAGGACCTCGACTCACTGCAAAACAAACAAACCAACACTTTGCAGTGAACAACAACAACAACAAACCAACCAACCAACTCAAAGGGCCCGGAGGTGGAGGAGGTGGGAGGAGGTGGGAGGAGGTGGAGGAGGAGCTCTCTGGACTGATGGAGCTCCTCGGAGTAAACTCAACTATTCAGCATCAACCTGCACACTGTCCACCACACGGTACCCCATGGTGTGTGTGTGTGTGGGACCAAATGTGTGTGTGTGTGTGACCAAATCTGTGTGTGTGTATGTGGTTGTTTGATGCATGCATGTGAGTGTGTGTATATGTGTGTGGGTGAGCATGCATGTTCAGGAGAATCTGTTTTTGTGTGTGTGTGTGTGTGTGTGTGTGTGTGTGTGTGTGTGTGTGTGTGTGTGTGTGTGTGTGTGTGTGTGTGTGTGTGTGTGTGTGTGTGTGTGTGTGAGAATATGTGCATGTTTTGTTTGCATGTTTGCATGTGCGTGTGTGGGATGTGTGTGTGTGTGTGTGTGAGAGAGAATATGTGTGTGTGCATTTATGTGTGTGTGTGTGAGAGAGCATATATATGTGTGTGTGTGTGTGTGTGTGCACCCAATGTGCTGTGTGTGTATAGTAAAGTCTGGTTGTAAACTGTGGAAGGCTTCATGCCAAGTCTCCAACTGTGCACCACGTAGACGGGGGGAGGGGGAGGGGGGGGGGGGGGCGGGGGGTCCGGTGTCTGTAGAGTAATGTGTGTGAATGAAATGTATTCCGGAACCTTCAGATCAGCGACACCTGGTTAATAACAGTGGTTGTCGTGGTGATGGGGAGGTGGCCCTCGTTAAGTCCTCAATCCCCCGCCCCCCCCCTCCCCCCTCCCCCCTGTGGTTCCGTCATCTATGCATGAACTGCATGGATGTGACCCGTGGTCGGAACACGTTAGTTGACGTTTTAATCAATGTTGTTTATTATTCATGAATAATAATAATAATAATATTAATAATAATAATATTAATAATAATAATAATAATACCGTGTTAAGCTGTTTTTTCCCATAACTACTTAATGCTGACAAACTGTGACCGATCGACACGTGACACGATAAGCTCATCATAGTGAATCGTAAGTTGTGAGTGAAGTGCATCATGGGAGGGGGGGGGAGAAACTCTGGGTTCTTATTGGTGGGTTCTTATTGGTGGGGAGGAGTTTGCTCTCCCGCAGCCCCACGTTTCGACGTGACGTGACACTCGGTAAGTTTTAAGAATATGCATTCAGTGTAGATCTCTCTCAGATGTATTTATAAGTCGATGTTGGAATGTAATTTTTTTTTAATTTTTTTTTATTCATTGCTATCGAGCAATAAGTCTTTGTAAAATAGATAGATAAAAAAAAAAAACCTCAAATATCACATAAAAGCGCTGAAAAAGAAACAAAGAAAAAAAATTGTGTTTCCTGGAAAAAACCCGTAAATAATAACGCTTAATAATCTTTTTTCGTTTAATTACTCCCAAACATTCTGGCCTTGGCTGTAAAAAATGACCATCCTATACACGCATTGTTATGACCAAAAAAATATACAAAAAATATATAACGTGACTGAAGGCAAACAAATATATATATATATATATAATGTATATATCCAAAACCCAAACCGACCACCACTCGACCGCTGAGCGCCATCCGGAGCTCCGCTTTCCGTCTCTCGCAATAACGCATTCATCCGCAGTGGAGCGACTCCCGTCCCGCTAAGTGGGTACCCGTAGGTGGGCGTCCCGCTAAGTGGGTACCCGTAGGTGGGCGTCCCGCTAAGTGGGTACCCGTAGGTGGGCGTCCCGCTAAGTGGGTACCCGTAGGTGGGCGTCCCGCTAAGTGGGTACCCGTAGGTGGGCGTCCCGCTAAGTGGGTACCCGTAGGTGGGCGTCCCGCTAAGTGGGTACCCGTAGGTGGGCGCCCCGCTAAGTGGGTACCCGTAGGTGGGCGTCCCGCTAAGTGGGTACCCGTAGGTGGGCGTCCCGCTAAGTGGGTACCCGTAGGTGGGCGTCCCGCTAAGTGGGTACCCGTAGGTGGGCGTCCCGCTAAGTGGGTACCCGTAGGTGGGCGTCCCGCTAAGTGGGTACCCGTAGGTGGGCGTCCCGCTAAGTGGGTACCCGTAGGTGGGCGTCCCGCTAAGTGGGTACCCGTAGGTGGGCGCCCCGCCCGGGTGTCTGGAAGCCCAGCGGGTTGCACTGTACACTTCGTACCTCAACCAAAGCCTTCCACAAGGACGGATAGCAAATATCTGTTCTTAAAAAAATAAAATAAAATAATAATTAAAGATGAAAGACGAGGGAGGAATCTAAATAATTCATAGCTTATGAATATCTCTCTTTAGAGCGTGGTGTATTGGCAGGCGGCAGCGCTCCAAGAGTCCCCTACAGTCACTCGGCACCTGAACATGGCAGCGCCTTAAAGAGGTGATGGAATCCGAATAGCCGGTCCCTGGGCTCTCTCCCAGGATACACCCTCTTATCTGAGGTACCAGCCAGCCAGCAAACATCTCGCTCTCCACTACCAATACAAAAAAAGACAACCTTTCCTTTTCGTTTTGCACTTTAGACTGTGACGCCAACGATTCTTATTCTCCAAATCCAAGCTTCACCACAGAGTTCTCCATTTTGTTTATTTTTTTGGGGGGGGGGGGGGGGGGAGATAATAGTGTGATGTTATTTAACATTTACTGATTGAAAATGAGAGCCTATGATCGATTAATTGTATTTCTTTAGTTCATTAGTTTCATAACCATCATTATGTATTATTCATATGATTACTATTAACAATAATAATAAGATACGTTACAGAGAGATATATTTATAATTATTCATTTGGTCCGTTGCCTTCAAGAGTTAAAAAAAAACGTTTTTTTGTACGTTTTCATTTCACTGCACATTGGCCACCACAGGAGTCGTCTCTGTGCCAGAATAACGAGTACAAAACAGAAACCTTTTTTTATTCCTTCAGACGAAAAGCAAGCGTGTGAACGTGTTAATGAAGTCCGGTGAACGTTCTATGGTCATCGTACTGTACCCCCGAACCACGATGTTTCTGTATATATGTGAAGTGTATTCGCCCTCCAACACCTGTTTACTGATTTCACCCAATGTTCTCTGTTCTGTGGAATGGTATTTCACACAAATAAAAATGTAATAAAAACACACAAATAGTACCACGGCTATTTTTGGTTAAAACTATTCATGGTTCTATTTATTGATATTGTGACATCATGAGATGGCAGCCACGGCAGAAAGAAATCTTTTGAAACCGATGGATTTGCCAAGGGTTGAATCACTGGTTGCGTTATTTAGTTTTCCAGACGGGGGTTTCAGATCACATCGGTGGTCCGTGTGACCACAGAGGGGTTCCCAAACGTTTTTGGTCCAGGGAACCTACGGAAAAATTTATTCCGAGGACCCCCTCCAAAATCACATACGCTAACTACCATTAGATGCTCTTAGATGCCATTGGAACTATTTGTATTGTAAACAACTTTTCAACCTTAATTCTTTATACCCGTTGCATAGTAATAAACAGAAACACGGCAATCATCATGGCAATCATGGCAATACCACTTCTATACTTTGTATATTTATACTGTCTATTTTATCCGTCACAAGATGAACAGTAACAGTAACAAGACATAGTTGACTATGAACAGTAACAATACAGTCCTATGACTATGAACTTTAACAAGCTGAACAGTAACAATACAGTCCTATGACTATGAACTGTAACAAGATGAACAGTAAGAATACAGTCCTATGACTATGAACTGTAACAAGATGAACAGTAACAATACAGTCCTATGACTATGAACTGTAACAAGATGAACAGTAACAATACAGTCCTATGACTGAACTGTAACAAGATGAACAGTAACAATACAGTCCTATGACTATGAACTGTAACAAGATGAACAGTAACAATACAAAAGTCCTATTGTTACGACCCAACGAGACCGACGAGCCAAATGTGCCAAAGAACCCAGAAGTAGAGAGACACGGACACTCAAAACAATGGAAAAAATGTCTTTACTGAAAATATCTCCTACATCAAAAACACAAACTAGGCAGGGCTGGACTGGTTAGTTGGCGCGACGGGGTCGGAGCTGGAAAACGCAGTCTCTCGTGACAGTGGTTCTCAGTAAGGTGCGCAATGGTCTAGCCCCGACGTCTTCAACAGCCTTAAGCAGGGAAGATCCCAGGCGTTCATTGGCCTCAGCCGGCCTGATATGATGGGAAACACCTGGGATCACTTGGAGCGCGGGGGCACAACACCTATCACTATGAACAGTGAAAGGACTATGAACAGTAAAAAGATGGCATAGTCCTAATAAACCCAGATATTTTAAATGACCAGTCTAAGCTACGTATTGCTCCTTATCCAAATCATTGGCAGAAAGCTCTCAACAAATCATAATATAACTTATCATAACAGAAGACATTCAGCCCATTGCCGCTCTTTAGACGGAAACATTCTTCCGTTTTGTCCTTATATAAAATAATATAATAGATTGTCAATTTTATTAAAAAAATATATATATTATTATTTTTTAATAAATCATTTTTTTTGCGGAAAATTATTTTGCGGAACCCCTGACTATGGGTCACTATCCCAGTTTGAGAACCTCCGTCATAGGTCTACATAGGACCACATCACTCTTTTGGAATTAATTCAAATAAAATATATATATATATATATTTAGGACTTTAATTATTAAACCACAGTAACTACAGCGGGGGGGGGGGGGATGTCCTTATAGTTTAATGTGAGGCAAAGAGCAAAATGTTATGTTAATATTATATTATTTATTTCTTACATGCAGAACACCTCGAGACTTAGCCAAGGTGAAAAGAAAAACAGATTTTGCATCTTTGATTTTTGAATGAGCCAAAATCGGAGCATAATGTGTCTGAATGACCCTGAAACAAAGTCAGGATGAGCTGAAGTTCATAACTTACTTTTAGACAGAACAACCACTCTCTACACCCAACACGTACTTATGAAGGCCCCTTTATACATTGAGAACACAATTATATTACCAATATATGTGTAGTAACCGATTCTTTTTTAAGGATATGTGTAACTGACTCCAGAGGAGACGTAGGGAATTGAACATACAACCTTTCTGCTGAGAGCCCATCCCACCAGCCACTGCCCTCTGTATAGCATAAGCCAAACTGCAGCAGACAAACACTGCCACCAGCCATTCAAATGGCTTCTTGAGGCCTCCTCCCCAAGACAAGGACACAGGGTGATGAGGAATCCGGTTTAACTCTTTACAGAGTTTGAATCATTGTGAACACAGCAGATGGAACATGCTAGAGCTCTCTCTCCTCTAGTGTGTGTGTGGAGGCTGCTTTAACCTGTGGGCCTTGATTAACAACGACCCACACAGGTGTGCAGCCTCACCTGCCAATCAGTCCAACTCAGGCTAGGTGAGGCTGCTTAAACCAACACCACACACACTCCACACCTACAATTTATCACTTTTCTTTTTACTATATATTGTATTTTTTTTTCCCCAAAAATCATCATCATCGTGTCTCAAAATCATTTGAATCCTCTTTCACACACACACACGCACACGCACACGCACGCACACGCACACGCACACACGCAGTGGGCAGTAGTAGTCATTAAAAATGGGAAGTAGAATTACGTTTTCCCCGTGACATCCAGGTCACTAGAGATCAACATGTGTTACTCATTAAGCAGCTGACAACATGACCAGAAGAAGAGAAGCCAGAGGTCAGATTAGATTAGATTCAGATGTATCGTCAGTGTACTACGGCACAAGTACAGTACCGAGAAAACAACTTGGCATCTAACCAGAGAGCACATGTTACAGTAAAGTGCATGGTAATATATATTTGTACAGTGGTTAAATAAGATGTAAAAACTGTTTACTAGATATAAAAACAGGTATAGAGTAGGTATGAGATCTGTGCAGAAATAAAAGGTATATATATATATATACACATATATACATATATATATACCAGTGGTGAAGCGTCAGGGCCTTCAAGGTATTCAGAGAAGACCCTGGAACTCTCAGATGAAACCAAAGAATCGAATTAATTGTATTAATAAAATGTAATACAATTTAATAACATTTAATAAAATTTAAATAAAATGAATAAATGAGAATCGTATCTGTGTTATAATACAGTGTTACGTTGATTTGTTTGTCTTTCTCGGTCCATGCACGACGCATTTGAGTGGTTTTGTGTTGGAAAAACAATGCAACCAATCAGATATTTTTCTGGGTTGCTGGGAAGAATATCCAACGTAAATCAACCAAAGTATTCCCGCTGACATTGGCCCTTAGACGGAATGATAGCGTACGTTTGGATTGACAATTTGATCAACCAATCATATCGTGATTTGTAGCCAATGGGCGTATTCTTTCAGATTTCCCCGGCAGCTCAATATGGAGCTAGAGGGTGCAAGGTGGTGGCTGGCGCGAGAGTGGATCTAGCGTAGTGTTACGTTTTCTACGTTGTTTTTTTTACGCCAAAATGGCAACAGGTGAAGATGATGTCGTGGCGGAATTATTGTGTGAACCATTTTCAAGACGACCATTTAATGTTAAAATGGACATTATTAAAAGAGGCCGTCCAACACCTGACAATCTGGAGCTGACTCAAGTAGTCAAAGCAGGTTATGTTCGCCATTTTCAGTGTAGCAACTGGGAACGATCCCCGTGGCTAACGGGCTCTACTAGCCACAAGAGGCTCTACTGATGGGAGTGTTGCTGTTTGGGACCGACAAGAGAGCAGGGAATTGGAACTTATTTTGGATCTGAAAAGCGATCATCTTTATGACCTGATGGTGGTCGAACCATCCAGAAGGACAGGAGAATGGATTTGGTCTTTAAGTGAACATCATTGGTGAGTGAGACTCATTTGTCTTTGCTGGTTTTGTCTCAGTGTTGCGTCTCGTTGAGCTGGTTGGTGCATTTTGTTTCCACACTTGTTGACTGATTAGTTAATGGCTGTCTTGGGTTTGTTAAGCATTGTTGTGCATTTGAATTGAGAGTTTGGACTTGATCTTTCTTTGCATCGCTTAACGTGAAAAGACTTAACGTAACTAAGAGTTACAAAACCACGATCAATAATCACCTAATTTGCATATGTTTTGTCATTAGCACTTTCACCTTTTCACTTTCATTTTGACAGGTGAAAGTGCTAATGACAAGACATATGCCAGAGACATTTGGTGATTATTGATCGCTATTTTGGAACTTAAAGTTCCAAAGTTACGTTAAGCCTTTCACGTGAAGCGTGTTAGACCGTCCCTTTAACCGATAGCCTGTGTGTGGTGGTCTGTGGTGGTCTGTTACTTCACTACATGGACTCTGCTTTACAACTATGGTACACTTGGGAATTGGCTGCGACAATCTGATCTTCCTAAATGAGATAAGGCATAAAGTGACTCCTCCGTGACGTCCGTCTGACTAGAACAACTGAATTTTCGAATGGTGGTGGTGATGGTGGGGTGTGGTCTACAGCAGGGGTTCCCAAAGTGGGGGTCGCGGGACCCCGAGGGGGGGGGGGGGGGTCGCGGGACCCCGAGGGGGGGGGGGGGGTCGCGAGATGATTTCAGAATCCTCTTGATGTGACCATGAGGTTTTTATTGTTAATAATAACGTGTGCATAGATATTTTTATATATGTACGGGTGACGAAAAAGGAATTTTGATTCCGACAGATTCACGACAGTATCATTTGGAGCTGAAAAAAAAGCCACACACAATTTTCAATATCACGATTCCCCCCCCCCCCCCCCCCTTGGACTTCACGATGTTCTCGATGGTGAAGCTCTGCGCACACGTTGTTTTTAATGTTCCAGTCCCTCCGGTGATAGTGGGGGGGGGGGGTCTGTTATGTTGGGGGTCGCGGGCTGAAAAGTTGTGGAACCCCTGGTCTACAGAAGGTCCAGTTGTGATAGACACGCTTCGCCACTGATATATACATACACACACACACACCAGTGGCGAAGCGTGTCTATCACAACTGGACCTTCTGTAGACCAGGGGTTCCCCAACTTTTCAGCCCGCGACCCCCAACATAACAGACCCCCCCCCCCCACACACACACACACACTATCACCGGAGGGACTGGAACATTAAAAACAACGTGTGCACAGATCTTCACCATCGCGAACCAAAGAAGGTCCATCGCAAGGGGGGGGGGGAGGTCCATCGTGAAGTCCAAAGGGGGGGGGGGGGGGAGGTCCATCGTAAAGTCCAAGGGGGGGGGAGGTCCATCGTAAAGTCCAAGGGGGGGGGGGGGGGGGGGGGGGAGGTCCATCGTGAAGTCCAAGGGGGGGGGGAGGTCCATCGTGAAGTCCAAGGGGGGGGGGGGGGGGGGGGGGGGGAGGTCCATCGTGAAGTCCAAGGGGGGGGGGGGGGGGGGGGGGGGAGGTCCATCGTGAAGTCCAAGGGGGAGGGGGGAATCGCGATCGCAATTGATACGGTCGTGAATCTGTCGGAATCAGAATTCCTTCATTTGTCACCCTTAACGGACTTACAGATTTTTTTTGACAGGTGAAAGTGCCAATGACAAGACATATGTCATTGGCACGTTAAGCGATGCAAAGAAAGATCAAGTCAAAACTCTCAATTCAAATGCACAACAATGCTTAACAAACTCATGACAGCCATTAACTAATCAGTCAACAAGTGTGTGGAAACAAAATGCACCAACCAGCTCAACGAGACGCAACACTGAGACAAAACCAGCAAAGACAAATGAGTCTCACTCACCAATGATGTTCACTTAAAGACCAAATCCATTCTCCTGTCGAATTGTTCGACCATCAGGTCATAAAGATGATCACTTTTCAGACCCTAAATAAGTTGCCTTTCCAATTCCCTGCCCTCTTGTGTCACGGGGTGACGTGGGGAGATGAGGAGGGACGGGGACTTAGGAAGTGAATCAAATGCACGACTCGATGACACACGGATCAAAATAAAGATTCTTTACTGATCAATACAGTAACACAAAAATCACTTAGATGGAAAACGCATAAAGCTCAAAAGCAAAAGACTTAACTACAAAAAACCTGACGGTGGCATGACGTGACGCTTGTTCATACACATGGAACAAGTAATAACTCGAACATGAAACAAGTACTCGGCATAACGAGACAGAATACAGAATACAGAATATAGAATATAGAATATAGAATATAGAATATAATGAACCGGCGCTGAACAAAAGAAGACGCCGCCTATTTAAACACACGGAACATAACAGGTGGAAACAATGAGGTCCCAGGCAGCCAATCAGAGGGCAGGAAAACATGAACGGTGATGCGCTGCAGCTGAGAACTAACAAGGGGGCGTGGCTATCAGGACGAGGGCTGGGGAACCGGTGACGTAAATGCGGTACGTGATAGGGGGCGTGGCTACCTGGACGAGGGCTGGGGAACCGGTGACGTAAATGCGGTACGTGATAGGGGGCGTGGCTACCGGGACGAGGGCTGGGGAACCGGTGACGTAAATGCGGTATGTGATAGGGGGCGTGGCTACCTGGACGAGGGCTGGGGAACCGGTGACGTAAATGCGGTATGTGATAGGGGCGTGGCTATCAGGACGAGGGCTGTGAACGCGGGGAGGCAGAACTGCCAATCCTGACATCTTGTCGGTCCCAAATAGCAAGCACTCCCATCAGTAGAGCCTCTTGTGGCTAGTAGAGCCACAGGTATCTTTCCCAGTTGCTAGCCTGAAAATGGCGAACATAGCCTGCTTTAACAATAAATCCGCAACGACATCATCTTCGCCATTTTGACGTAAAAAACCTACCGGTACGTAGAAAATACGTAGCACTACGCTAGATCCATTCTCGCTCCAGCCAGTATACCTTCTAGCTCCCTATTGAGCTGTGGGGAAATCTGAAAGAATACGCCCATTGGCTACAAATCACGATATGATTGGTTGATCAAATTGTCAATCCAAACGTACGCTCTCAGCAACCCAGAAAAATATCTGATTGGTTGCATTGTTTTTCCAACACAAAACCACTCAAATGCGTCGTGCATGGACCGAGAAAGACAAACAAATCAACGTAACACTGTAATATAACTGATAACAACACAGATACCATTGTCATTTATTCATTTTATTTAAATTGTATTACATTTTATTAATACAATTAATTTGATTCGAGTTCCAGGGTCTTCTCTGAATACCTTGAAGGCCCTGACGCTTCACCACTGAGCTATATATATATATATCTATATATATAGATATATATAGATATAGATATATCTATATATAGATATATATATATATAGAGGTGGGGTGATTACATCTCCACGCTGGCCTGGGAACGCCTCGGGATCCCCCAGTCAGAGCTGGTCTATGTTGCCAGGGAGAGGGAAGTTTGGAGTCCCCTGCTGGAGCTGCTACCTCCGCGACCCGATTACGGATAAGCGGGAGAAGATGGATGTATATATATATATCTATATATATCTATATATATACACTGTATATACAGGTAAGTATACAAGTATCACCAGGTAGTGAGCAGGGGTATGCAGTTATATCAACAGTTGTTTTAAGTAGATGAATATATATATATCAATATATATACAGCAGGTAGGTTAACCAAACAATATGAATACAATCTTCATACAAATCCATGATCATTATTGCGGTCATGGTCATGTGTGTGTGTGTGTGTGTGTGTTAGAGGGGGGGATAGGAGACTCTCAGTGTGTGAATCGACCATTTCGATTCTCCCAATGCGACGGCTTCTCACTGATAGCGTTATTTCCTTCACCTTTAACCCCATTATAGGGATGCTATTACAGAGCTCCGGCATCCATGACCACACGGCCCCTCCTGGCATACGGCCCTCTCCAAGAGGGGGGGGGAGAGAACATAGAATTACATTTATATATTTATATTATATGTTATAATGTGGGGTTACTTTTCATTCAGGCAGTCAGACCTTCACCTGCGGGGTCCTATGAGGCTCCTACTTAGGTAGTATAATGAGTAACAGCTGTGTGTTGCATTGGACCTGTATTGCATTTGACAGCTTGAAATAAACATCACAAACGAGCATTCGGACTGGACCTTTACATTATTACAATATATATATATATATATATATTTTTTTTTTGTCATGCCTTAAGGTACAGGAGTAATAAAAAGCCAATAAGGGACACTCCATTTGTCTTTTTGTGTGCGCTATGGGGGGAAAAAACATGAAGAGAGAGAGAGTGAACGAGAGAGACACAGACAGACAGACAGACAGAGAGATAGAGCGAGAGAGAGAGACCACCACCCACTGACCAGCGAGCCAACACGTATAATGAAGGACCATGAACATGGATCGTTTCACATTACAATCTGATCACTGAGACCGTCCCACAGTGTGGTTCACACAATCTTTGAATGGGAGACGTCTAGCCGCAACGTCTAGTCTGCTAAAGCGTGTCTCACACCTCTGGCGGACCATAGCAGGGCCTTCCAGGGGTTCCTCCCTCTCATCAACTGAAGCAGGTGGTTCCCAACCTGTGGCCCGGGCACACCTCAAGGGCCACCAGAGGGTCCCAGGGGGGGGTCCACCAAGCAGCATATATTTTGAACCTTCAAAAAAAAACACACACATACACACACAATATGCAGGCTTACGTAGGACCACATCACCCAACACATTCTGAATTTGCAATTATATATGTATATATATATATATATATATATATATATATAGGGTTTACACAGAGTTGTTCTTATATTAGCTGGCGAAAAAAGGTTAAGAAACAAACTGAAGTAAAGGAATCAGCTGTGACAGCGTCTCACCAGAGCAGGTCCCTCTAGTAAGGTCACCGTTTACCTCACCCCCGACGCCCGAAGGCCCTCCCACTGAGACGCTCTGAGCGTCTGGGCACGCACCCTCACCTCGGCTAGAGAGAGGACAGCCGGCCAGAGGACAAGAATTAGACAAAGCTTTCCCTTCCCACCAACAGCTCGGCTGGACCCGAGTCGTAGAAGAAGTGTTTGTGAGACGTTACAGCAGCACAGATGGTCAAGAGATACAGCTATGAGAGAGAGAGCTCAGGAGAGAGAGAGAGAGAGCTAATGATGTGGAATCCCTTGCGACATAACACAACATCTGAGAAAGAGAGAGAGAGAGAGAGAGAGAGAGAGAGAGAGAGAGAGAGGAGAAAGATAGACATAGTGAGAGAGGGAGATAGAGAGAGAGAGAGAGAGGGGAGTGAGAGAGGGAGATAGAGAGAGAGAGAGCGAGGGGAGTGAGAGAGGGAGATAGAGAGAGAGAGAGCGAGAGAGAGCTAATTATGTAGGATCCCTTGCGACATAACATCTGTATCTGGATTCTTAATTCCTAAATAGTCCTAATGGGAGGACGACAGGAAACACTCAGCTGGCTGTTGGCTTGTCATGCACATTACTTTACATGTGTGTGTGTGTGGGGTGTATTTATTTGTGTGTGTGTGGGTGTGTACGTGTGTATGTGTGTGTGTGAGAGATGTATGTTTTTGTGTATGTGTGTGTGTGTGTGTGAGATGTATATTTTTGTGTGTGAGAGATGTATGTGTGTGTGTGTGTGTGTGTGTGAGAGATGTATGTTTTTGTGTGTGTGTGTGTGTGAGAGATGTATGTTTGTGTGTGTGTGGGTGTGTGTGAGAGATGTATGTTTGTGTGTGTGTGTGAGAGATGTATGTTTGTGTGTGTGTGTGTGTGTGAGAGATGTATGTTTTTGTGTGTGTGTGTGTGTGTGAGAGATGTAGAGATGTATGTTTGTGTGTGTGTGTGAGAGATGTATGTTTGTGTGTGTGTGTGAGAGAGATGTATGTGTGTGTGTGTGTGTGTGTGTGAGAGATGTATGTTTGTGTGTGTGTGTGTGTGTGAGAGATGTATGTTTTTGCGTGTGTGTGTGTGTGTGTGAGAGATGTAGAGATGTATGTTTGTGTGTGTGTGTGAGAGAGATGTATGTGTGTGTGTGTGTGTGAGATGTATGTTTGTGTGTGTGTGTGTGTGAGAGATGTATGTGTGTGTGTGTGTGTGTGTGTGTGTGTGTGTGTGTGTGTGTGTGTGACAACATAATGACTCACATGGACGTTCTGCCTCGACACCCCAGGGGGCAATACATTTTTTTCTTTACCTTTGTGCGCCTTAACTAAATGCATGAATTCTTAAGGGACTGTGTGACGTACACACACACACACACACACACACACACACACACACACACACACACACACACACACAGGGCTCCATTGCATAAAGGGGTTGGTGTCTATCGTCTATCTATTGGCTTGCACATCACAATGCATCATGGGAGTTTTTTATTGGCCATACTCGGCCATATTGATATTGAGAGGAGAGTTGTAGAACGGTAAAATGAAACGGAAAATATCAAATCAACGTCTCCCCGTAATGACGACTTTGTGATCAACGAACAAACGATGATGACCAAAGAGAAACATCCCTCCTTCTCCGACCGACACACAACAAGTCCAACAGCTCTTCCCAAAATGGCGGCGGCGAGGACACGGCGAGGCAGCAGCCTCACTGCATAGAGCTGATACTCCGTGGTGGTGGTCGCGTCGGACTTAAGCGGTACTCAAGGGGGGGGGGGGTTTACAGAGCTCTGCTTTCCTCCCCTTGCGTAAGCATCAGCAGCCCCCCCTCCCCCCCCCCATATGCATAAGTGATGCCCAGAGACTGACGACTGTCGTCGACGTGTTTGTGCGTCCCGATGATGACATCACTTTTTGAGACAAATCGAGTGGCACCGGGATTTCCCCCCTCATTATTGTGGTACATGTTGAGGTGGTTACCACCGCCGTTACTATCGTACCCTCAGCCCCCCCCCCCTCCACACCGGGGTTCATTCCGCTGCTCGGATATATAAATAGCCGTTCTAATCGGATAAAGCGGAGGTAGTAAATTACAAAAATACAGATACACAGCGATAGGTTGGGTTATAGTACCAACCCAATCACCGTGATCTCATCATTCCTGTGTGGTCGGGGTCTAGGTGCTCTCGTCGGTCCCCTCCCCCTCCAGACGGGCTGGGGTCTGAGGAGACCCTCCTGTTTCTGTGGTAACGGCCAGTGATTGAAATCCGCTGCAGGTTTTGTTTAGTTGGGATGGGGGGGAAACCT
Source organism: Muraenolepis orangiensis (assembly GCA_027704905.1). Lineage (NCBI taxonomy): Eukaryota > Metazoa > Chordata > Actinopteri > Gadiformes > Muraenolepididae > Muraenolepis > Muraenolepis orangiensis. Next base: position 2,750,458 of record CM051017.1, read on the forward strand.
CCTCCTCCTCCTCCTCCTCCTCTTCCTCTTCCTCCTCCTGTGTTCTCGTTCCAGAGAAGCTTCTCTCGTGACAGACAGCCTCTATTCCAGATACAAACAGATGATTGCAAAACCTCATCTTTCCAAAACCAACGAATGCTCCATTGCTTATTATTATTATTATAATAATTCTATATTTATATCCATTGCTTATTCTTTTTTTCATAAACAAATAAGATGAGACAGCGCGATGTAGTTCATTCATTATAAATACAATCAAAACGTTCCGAAAAACACACATATACACACACACACACACGCACGCATGCGCACACGCACACACACAAAAGTGAGGACATACTGGATGGGTTCTGTGCGGTTCTGCTCTCCCTGTATCCGGTGGAATTGTCTGTTTTGTTAAACATACAAAACCCCATCTATTGTATACCAATCCATTTCCTTGGAATTGTTTTATGAAGTGGATAATTAGGTTTGCTGCCACTGAATATTTTAAAACACTGTCGTACAGACAGAGGACACCAACACGCTATCACACACGCTATCACACACACACACGCACACACGCACGCACGCACGCACACATACACACACACACACACATGGTTTCTCACACACGCTATCACACACACACACACACACACACACTCCACAAAACAGGTCCTCGATGCCTGGGGAGGCAGCATAGTGAGATAATCTATCTCCGGCAGAGCCAATCAGTGGACTCGGACCGTATGCTAACAGCACACCCTCCAGACTCTCCGGGATGCCAGGAGGCCGCACTCCCAAACATCATCTCCCTCTCACACAGAATACAGCCCACTTCAACAACCAGGTCCAGTCTCCACGGCTACGTGTGCCACTGCCCCTCGCTTTCCTACTTGGTTTTGGTTGGGCGACGAACCAGGAAAGCAGAGCGAGAAGCAGAGGAAAAGGGGGAGAACGCTGTCAAAAACATGGACCGGATCTCTTTGCTACTTTGCTCCACCAACTCCCAACACCTCGGTGGCAGTGGGCATCCACTGGCATCCAAATCAACTGGGATCCTTTGATTGGGATCCGGTTTGTACTGGCCTGTCATTTGGGAAACGTCATTGGGGACGGGGGGGGGACGGACGCAGGACCTCTTTGTGGTGATCTGAGATGAGTGACAGGTGGTGTGGGCTGGAACAGAAGAAGGGCCACTTGTTAGGTTAGATTACATTAGATTAGATTCAAATGTATTGTCAGTGTACTACGGCACAAGTACAGTACAGCGAAAGGAATTTGGCATCTAACCAGAGAGCACATGTTACAGTAAAGTGCATGGTAATATATAATGTACAGTTGTTGAACAATATGTAAAAACTGTCTACTAAAAAATATATATACTAAAAACAGGTATAAAATAACTTAATAATAGAGTAGGTATGAGATATGGTTAGGTTAGGTTAGGTTTTTTAGTTAGCAGAGCTTCATGCTTCACTCATCTGCGATAAGGTCGTAGGGTACTTCTGTTCACACTATAACCTAAACCTTCCTATTTCAAAGATTGACCAAGACTTGGTCAACCTTTAAACACAGTAGAGTCGAGGATCCCTTCTAGGGCTTTCCACAGCGTTAAGTCCTGTTGTGTTTTGTCTGTTGTTTCTTACCGCCATGGAAACGCCATCCTCGCCACCCTCACAGAGACGAGAAGTACCCGGCCATCTGCCCGCCCAAACCCACGCCGACTCAAGACGTTTTGTCACATTGTTCTGAAATGGATCTCCAGTAGTACCATCAATGTTCAGGAGTGTGTGTGTGTGTGCTCACACCACACACACTCACACACCCACACACACAAGCATACGCACACGCATGCACACTCACACTTACACAGACACACACATGCACAAACGCACACATACACGCACACAAACATGCACACACACAAACACACAAATATGCACACTCACGCACACACACACACACACAAGCATACGCACACACACTTACACACGCATGCACACACACGCGTACGCACACACGCATGCACACTCACACAGACACACACGCACACACATACACAAGCAAACGCACACACACACATACACGCACAAGCACACACAAACATGCACACACACTCACACGCACACCCACACAGGCACGCACACACACGCAGGCATGCACGCACACAAACACATACACAAGCAAACGCACAAACACACACACACGCACACACACAAACACTCACCATCCGCATGTCTGTCTGAGAGCGTTCTCTGGGGCCAGGGCGTGGACAGGTGCCAGCAGCCCCTTGATTAAAACAAACCTCACCAGACTTCCTGTTTTGATTGAGCCAAGTCCAGGTTCCCAAAGGAGGGAACCGCTCCCCTTTGTGTGAAAAAAATCGAATCAGGGAAATTGGCGTCGAAACCAAACAGGTGGTCCAGATAAGGAGAAACCTGCTGAAGGTTGTGTTTCATAACCAACATGTAACACAAATATGTATTTATATTTATGCTATAAATACAACACATTACTTTAGTGAACACTTTGGTGATGTCAGAGAGCTGTAAAACGAAACACTTTCAAGTCAGTGTGACATTACATTAGCCAACATGCTCTCGCTTTAAAATTCCGGGCGGAGGGAATTGCCATGGAGGGAGTTTAGCAGGAAGGCTGGGATGCTTTGAGGAAACACTTTAAAGGCACTTCCTCTGGCCCACGTCCACGCAAACCATCCCCCGTGTGACCGAGACTGCTCGCTTTAGAATCTGTTTATCCGATAAAAGGTCCACATCAAGTAAGTCCAGCAAGAGCTATAGAACATTCTAGTGAACCATCACTGCCAGGATCCCACTGAAGACACCGTGTTTCCTGTGTTCTCCAAAAATGAAATCGGGATCGTCTTTTTTTTTTTGCATTTTATTTAACAAGAACAAAAACAAACAAACGATATAATCCTATATTATATCCACGAAATGTTAACACGTCAAAAAAAACCCGTAAAACTTCACACTTAACTGCACGTTAATCGACTTGTTTACCCAACTTTATCCACGCGAAATGAGTTCTCCCACCTGTTGTTGCTGCAGCTACAGGATCTACCCCCCATGCATCAGGTACCCAAACACCAACAGCTACACAGACCTCAATAAGCCAATTTATATGCAATGAATGGCAAAGGCAATGAATGACCCCAGCTAGACAGAACATAGTGGATGAAGAATTGGCCAAAATGATTGCAAGTGATTTCCAACCATTTTCCATTGTGGAGGACAAGGGATTCCGAAGCTTCACACAGGCTCTCAATCCAATGTATGTTCCTCCAAGCAGGAAAACACTCTCAAAAATCATTCCGAGACTGTATGATAGAGAACGTGCTTCACTGCAGGCCAGGGTTAAGGAAGCTACTGCAGTTTGCCTTACCACTGATTGCTGGACATCAAGAACCACCACCTCTTTCATGTAAATAAAAGGTATATGTGGTAAAATAGAAGAGCCGTTTGGGAGCCGAAAGAGCCGGCTCTTCTTGGTGAGCCGAGCCAAATGAGCCGGCTCACTCAAAAGAGCCGGAATTCTCACCGATTCGTCAAAAACAAGTGAACGTTTTCTCCCGCTCTTAAAGGAACATGCGCCCGATTTGTCCTACACAACACCAACGTAATAAACAATTATAATATAAATGTATAATATATACAATACCAAATAAATAAATTATGAAATAATGCTAAATATGAATTATTATAAACCTGTACGTAATAAAGAGGCATTTGGCTCCTACACACACCTCCCCTTAATACTGTCCTCACAACACACCCAAACCATAGCTCACAAAAGCGATATATATATGAAAAGCATATCGGCTATAGCTGGCAGGTCTAATCTTGGCTACGAGAGCACTTATTCAGTTCCACAGCCCAGAGTAAAACAAACGCTGTTTATGTGCGTGGAAAAAGAACATCAATCTTCCTCCCCCCACGGAAGATGAATGGCTGCCCGGAAAATCTGGACTTACCTGTACTGACTAGTAATAGGTAAAAACACCCCCGCCACCACCGCAAGCAAACTGTTTTTCTATCTATCAAGCCCAAAGAATATATTTTTGCTTCCTATCTTTGCGGGGGTTGCAGCTTTTTTAAGGAATATGTAATGTAGTCAGTAAGCATGTCATGGCATCTAAAAAACAGCCTTGATGTGTTTATTGTAAATAGGTACGGATAAAACCACTGAATAGGCCACTAAGGTAGGCCCCCCCCGTATTCCAGCTCAATGAATTGAACAGCCTTGTGTGTGCCTTTTGGCTGTACTGGGATGCTCTTTATGTTGGAGGTTTTGATTTGCTCTCCCTCCCTGGATGGTCTGCAGGCTGCTAGGGGTTTTAATAGAGCTGCCTGCCCTGCTCTAATATTCATCAGCTTTTTGGTGAGTGGTCGTTTAGACCCCTGCGAGGAGTGGATTGCCCTGCCACTCTCCCCGACGTTTGGTAATCAGACCCAAATTGAAAATGTCCCAGGTGCCAAACCCATCCCTACCCAGAGACTCAAACCGCCAACCCCCCCCTGCCTGCCAACACCCTTTACGTTCGTTACATCTTCCCCGAGGCCGCCCCGCCCGGGAAGCTTCGGGGAAGGAAAGGGGGACGATGTCAGTGTATCTGATAGACGCAAATTTCATGGCCCTATATCGTTTAGTTGGTAATTGGGAAATGTGTATTCTCCAGCCGTCAAAGGGCAGGGCGATCCGCACATATTGAGTGTGACCGGGCTCACAGGTGTCGCAGGTGTATATTCGTATATTTTACCCATCATTCGGATATTTTCGCAGTTCCAGTTAAATTCCACGCGCTAACGCAGTGGCTAACCGCTGCCGGGGGACAGGGAGTGTGTCACATGGCCGTGAGCGGGGATGTATTTCCAAAGTGAATAATCTGACTGCAGCATGATTCTTCTTGTTGCTTTTTTTTCTCATATGGATGCAGTTTTTTCAGTTTTTATATAAGAAATGAATCCCAGGGCGGACACACTTTGCTGACTAGACTGTTAATGGGCTGTTAGTTAGGATCGTTATTCTACGGTCATTATCCTGTCACTTAGGGTTTCATTTCCCATGTACTTGGACCGGTGGGGGAAATCGATCCTAAACCTCCCTGAGTAGCACATGGCCAACATTTGAAATGAGTTATCCCACATTCATATTTAAACTGTCCACTCAATATTAACCAATGGACCACCGCAATGAGAGGACGGCCTCAGGCTACACCAGCAGACTTGTAAGCTTACACTTCTCTACAGCGCGACATTCAGTGGAGTAATGTTAATGTCCGTAATGTCATTATGATATTCCATCAAAGACACTGCGGCTGGTTCAGTGGATGGTGGATCTGTGTGGGGTGACAGCATTCAGGCTGGTTCAGTGGATGGTGGATCTGTGTGGGGTGACAGCATTCAGGCTGGTTCAGTGGATGGTGGATCTGTGTGGGGTGACAGCATTCAGGCTGCTTCAGTGGATGGTGGATCTGTGTGGGGTGACAGCATTCAGGCTGCTTCAGCGCTGAAGACCTAATGCTCACTTCCTATTAGGGTTAGGTTTTTGGGGTTTGGGTTTTTTGGTTTCAAGGGTTAGGGTTTTCCTATTGGGGTTTGTTTTCAGGAATTGTTTTCTCCTTCTAGGTTTTGGTTTTAGGGTTAGGGTTTCCTATTGGGGGTTGATTTTAGGGTTTGTTTTTGGCTTCTAGGGTTTGGTTCTAGAGTAAAGGTTTCCTATATGGGTTTTGTTTAGAGGTTTGGTTTCTCCTTCTATAGGGTTTCATTCTTGGGTGAGCGTTCTATTTGGGAAGGTTTGGTTTTTGGTTCTAGGGTTTGGCTCTGGGGTTAGGGTTTCCTATTAGGGTTAGGTTTCAGGGTTTGTTCATTTGTTCTATAGTGTACTTTTAGGGTTAAGGTTTCCTTAGGGTTTAGATTTTTGGTTATAGGGTTTGATTTTAGGATGATATGTTTTTTGATTAAGGGTTAAGGGTTTTTGATTTAGGGTTTCCTATTCGTGTTAGCATTAATGGTTTGGGTTTTGGATGTTGGGTTTGGTTTTGGGGTTAAGGTTTCCTATTAGGGTTAGGTTTTAGGGTTTGGTTTGAGGCTTCCCATCCTGGGATCGATGTCCTGGGAATCAAACACTTACCTGGAAACCAAACCAAAAAATCTAACTTTAACCCTGCCCAAACTAAGCAACTTGTAAAAGTAGTAGCCTACCCCAAAGACGGCACAACAATGGCAGCTTGTGCCCTTCTTGCCCTAACATCCTCTTGGAACTGCACACCTGTGAATGTGAGCCTGTAGCAATTTGATGAGGCAAAGACCGTCTCAAATAGGGCCACGGAGTCTCTCACAGGGAGTGATGTCAATTTTCTTTTTTCTTTTTTTTTCAATCACCAAGCTAATGTCCTGCCTCTTCAACAGCCAATAGAGTTCAAACGTATTAAACTGGAATTGCAGAGAGAGAGACTGAATGAGAGCGAGATTGTGGAACTCTTGAGGAATGCGATGGCTAAAAGCTAGACGGACCAACATCTCAAATGGGGCTGCAGATGTATCAAGATAGACACAGAGTCTGATAGGAACCTTTTTCTATTCAGCAACATAATCACAAGGGTCTAAGGCTAGTGATTGAAAAAAGAGAATACTATTTTGTACAACACTTTTTGGGATGTTTGTCCATCCCTTTGCCTATTTGGTATTCCTATTGTTTCTATGCTATATTAACATTGCACCTGAAGGTCTGCCCATATAAAATGGATTTAGTTAGTTTGTACCCTTGCAGGCCTACACATGTCTCCACAAGACTTCAAGGGCTGTAGCTGCTGGCGTTGCAACCAAAAGATTTCACCTGGCCCTCTCTGACCTTCGATTGAAAAGGTTCTGCGGACAGATTGCCCCCATCAGAACAGACAGGGTTTCCAAGTTAAAGCTGCGCTGATGTGCTAACGCTGTATGATTGAGAGCTGTTGGCCCACAGCGTCAAGAATTCTATTTGAATCAACGTGATCTATTGTTAACAAGACTTCAGGGTTCAAGACTCCTCAACTTCAAACCGTTTTTCGATCTAAGAAACTTTGGAATGGTGATGGGCTCCACCATTCCAAATACGAGGAAACCATTTACCGACTAGAAGTTGATGGACCGAAGGTTCAGGTTTCTGGCTACATCCTGGGGCGGTGGAGCGAAATCTGGTATAAATATGCTGTTTATCTCTTAGGCTATCTTATGCTGCATTATAATTCATGTTCTTTTTGGACTTTGTGGGTCTTTCTTTTGTACCTTTGGTTGTGGAGTGCCCCTGTGTGGTCATAAATATTTAATGCATTCATGCTGCAGTCTCATTTAAAGGCTTAATTCCCCAAAACAACGACATATGTACAACACTGCATCATTTATACAATTATTGCATTCAATTAAAACACGGCCAGCCTAGAGAAGTTACGGTGACACAAACACAACACACATTGTTTAGCGAGAACACCTAGCTTCTTTTATTGTTTATCTCAACATCCTTAAAGGCCTACCTACAATAAACGTAGCCACGAACGTATACATTAGGATAAGTTGGAGGCTATACCACCATTAACGGCAACTTTTCACCTCTAATGCGGTGGTTCCCAAATGTTTTAAGGTCCTGTGCACCTCAAACATGTGACCTCCTGCTGTGTCCCCCTCTACCTCTCATCTGATGTTACATATGAAGACAGGACAGTGCTATTAACAATTTCACTCAACTACTCATCTACTATTACTATTTTGCTCTTTATTCAGCCTCGTAGAAAGCCCTCTCATATTTCAAACAAGTGATTATGTACATCAGCTCTTCTCTGGAAAAGACCAAATATAAAACACATTTTAGTCATAAGAAGAAATGTCATATATATTCTGTTCTTGCCACAGCCAAAGTGACCAATTGAAGCAGAGCAGGGATGGCTGTGTGTTTATTTAAAAGTGGGTTAATTTTTGACACAAAGAGGCTATAACAGATGTTTTGTTGGCGTACCTCTGACCTAACTAAATCTAAATCTGGAGGATTGAATTCTCTTTATTGGTCACATACACACACACACACACACAGGGAAATTAGTTTCTCTGCATTTAACCCATCCTAGTATTAGGAGCAGTGGGCAGCTATTGTGTATACAGCTGCCTGAGGAGCAGGGTAGGGGTCTGGTGCCTTGGTGCTAAAGGGCACCTCGGCAAAGCCCAGGTGTTTCGGGGACTTGAACCGGCGACCTTTTGTTTCCAAGCCAAGTCCCAACAGACTGAGCTTACTAGCTAACTAACCAGCTAACTAACTATTTACTAACTAGTGACTGACTAGTAACTAGATAGTTACTAACAACTTACTAACAACTTACTAACTAGTGACTGGCTAGTAACTAACTAGTTATTAACGAGTTACTAACAAGTTACAAACTAACTAGTTACTAACCGTAACTAACTGCGTACCCCAGCATGTTCCCTCACGGTGGGACGAGCCGCTCTAATGGTACACATGGAGGTCATCGCCGGGCATGGGCAGAACGCTGCGGTGGTGGGGGCCACCCAGCGTACAGAGGGGGCTCAGCGGGCTAGCGTGGTAGCGCTGGCGGGGGGGTCGGCTCTCCATCTCTCCGATCTGCCGCAAGCGGAAGAGCAGCGTGAGCTTGCGCGTCATGGTGCGCAGGGCCAGGAAGGCGCAGGCGACCTGGGCGAGCAGGAACAGCAGGTAGACGCCGTGGACGGCCCTCTCCAGGGGCAGGATCACCGTGGCCTCGTCCGTCAGGAAGAACAGAACCACAGGCAGCTGAGCGGCCACGGACAGCACCCAGAACGCCGCTAGCTCTGGTACCTGATGACAGAGAGAGGGAGGCAGGGAGGGGGAGAGAGAGAGAGAGAGAGAGAGAGAGAGAGAGAGAGAGAGAGAGAGAGAGAGAGAGAGAGAGAGAGAGAGAGAGAGAGAGAGAGAGAGAGAGAGAGAGAGAGAAGAGAGAGAGAGAGAGAGAGGGGGGCAGAGAGAGAGAGAGACAGCAATGGATTGACATAAAGGCAAGAAAGACAAGTGAATATATAAATGAATAAAGGAAGCAAGTAAAGGAGGGAGGGGGAGGAGGAGGAGACAACAACAACAAGAGAGAGTGAGGTTGAAATATGACAATAATGGCTGATGATATTAATATTCACAGCTCGTTGCCAATGGGACACACACACACGATTCATTACATTCAGATTGTAATGCGGCAGACACTTGATTTAATAGCAGATTAATTATATAATTATTATTATTATTATTATTATTATTATAATTCAGGCCCGGAGGACCTGAAGGGGAGCAGTGAGGAGGTACCTTCTCGGTGAGGTTTCCCACATAGCCCAGGTAGAGGCGGGTGGCCTCGATGGAGGTCAGCAGGATGAGGCCGGTGACCAGGAGGCCCTGGTAGTAGGCTGGGAGCACACAAAACTGAGGACACCACAGATCACACACACACACACATAGAGGGTGGACCAGATGGAAATATTAATGTATACATGATCTATTTATAGATCATGTATACATTAGCTATGAATAGATAAAGGCTAATAGCTTTTAGGATTTGGATATGGATTTTATAGGACACAGGATGGGACATGGATTCACATAAAAGCAACGTATGTATATACAATTAACATCCAACCCACTAAACAACCATGTATTACCAACTCACCACTTAAACAACCAACTATAACCAACTAACTAACTAACCAACTATAAACAACTAACTAACTAACCAACTATAAACAACTAACTAACTAACCACCTATAACCAACTATAACCAACTAACCAACTAACTAACCAACTATAAACAACTAACAAACCAACTATAAACAACTAACTGACTACCTAAACAACCAACTATAACTAACTAACTAACCAACCATAACCAACTAACTAACTAACCAACTATAAACAACTAACTAACCAACTATAAACAACTAACTAACTACCAAAACAACCAACTATAGCTAACTAACTAACCAACTATAACTAACTAACTAACCACCGAAACAACCAACTATTACTAACTAACTAACTAACTAACCAACTAACCAGCCGACCAACAGAACCTACACCCACCCGCCCACTCACTCAGTGTAGGCTACTGACTCCCTACTAGCACACGGAGGTGAGGGTGAACCTTGAGGTGCAGCATGGCCACCGCCGAGGCCCACCAGCAGGGGAACAACCACATGTTGAAGTAGAGCAGCATCTGCAGGGGGAGGTGAGAGGCCAGCCCGCTGACCACTGGAAGGACAAGGAGATGGTTACCGAGGCGCCGGAGTGAGTGGGTCTCTGCTAATTATATTAGTCTATTATTCTACAGTTACCACAAGTAGCTTGAAGCGTGGAGTGGAGAGGTGTGTGTGAATTACAGCCCAGAGTGATGGAGTGTTTATGGCATGGCCCGCAGCTATCACCCACCTCAAGGATAGTTTCAGTGTTATATAGGGAAATTTAACTATATCTTATATATATATATATATATCTTTTTTAATTTGTGTTTGATTTATAGTTAACCCGACATGACTTTAGAAGACTTGGATTGTTTTTGCACACATTACTGAGCTTTACTCGAGACAGAACCACCGCGGGCTACCTGTCAAAATGATTTAGACAGAGAAACTGCACCTGTCAATCAACGTGATGTAGTGGAGGTGGCTAACCAACGAGTTTATAATTCAAATGAATTAAAATTGGCCCTCATCATCCACAAGTCCGTGTTACAATTCACACCATAGCACATTCGGTCTTTAATTATTAATATTAATTAATATGAGTTATTAATATATTATTATTATTATATAGAAAAAATATACAGAAAAACAAATGTAGTACATGTCAGTGTCCGAGTCTGTGATCATCCTTTTGTAAGACATTGATTATTATTATTATTATTATTATTATTATTATTATTATTATATTTAGGCCCTCTAACCAGGAATGATGAATAATGTAGTCTCGTGAGACCATCTCAATCTCGCGAGTTCACAGTCTGAGTATCAGAAGGACGAGGGAACAAGTTAACAAGCGAGAACCACCACCCCCCCCCCCTTTCCTCCTCCTCCTCCCACCTGGTCCGTCGTCCTGCTCCCGGGTCAAGTCGCTGTCCGCCGTGCGGTTGTTGGCGAACACCGAGCTGCCGACGTACGTCAGCCCGGCGCGCAGCGTCTGCGGCACGGGAGAGAAGAACACCGGCATGACGGTCCCGACCTGCCGCCCTCTGTGTGTGTGTGTGTGTGTGTGTGTGTGTTCCTGTGTGTGTGTGTGTGTCCCTCCCTCCCTCGTGGCCCCGTGATAATCCTTGTTCTCTCTCTCTCTCTCTCTCTCTCTCTCTCTCTCTCTCTCTCCTCTCTCTCTCTCTCTCTCTCTCTCTCTCCTCTCTCTCTCTCTCTCTCTCTCTCTCTCTCTCTCTCTCATGCAAAACATAAATCCACATGCACAAGAGACACACACACACACACACATGCAAACAAAAACACATGCAAAAGACACACACACACACACACACACACACACACACACTAACAGACAGTGCTAATGAGATTATTTGACAGGAGGCAGACAGCAGATTAACGTGTGGTTACTGCTTCGCACTATTGGCCCAAGTCCCGTAATGAGTGATGAAGTCCAATCGATTTACATGATAATCACTCCACATTGACTCCACAACCGCTCAGATTCATTCAAGAGTCAAAAATCTAGATTTGCCATCGATCCAACTCAAATATTTATTGTCATGACACCACAATATTTATGCACAATTCATGTGCGTTTGAGGCGAGTGAGGACTGCGCAGCCGCAGACCCGTCGAGAAACCATCAGAATGGGGCCGGGCTCACAATAGAGCCTTGAAGCACCCACTCGTCATTATGCGACAGGGCTGCAGTGGCGGTCCGTGGCCACTAGGTGTCCTCAGAGCTCGTCTCTGGGGGCGCGCAGGGGGAAGTTCTGGAACTCCTCGGGAACCTCCTCTCCCTTCTGGCTCCTCTTGTAGAAGCCGAGCGAGTCCAGGAGCTGGCCGATGGCGTCCGCCTTCATCTTCTTCACAGGGACCGTCTGATATGTGCGTGCATAAACACACACACGCACACACACACATACAGACACACACACACACACACACACACACCACACACACACACACACACACACACACACACACACACACCACACACACACCACACACACACACACACACACACACACACACACACACACTGCGGTAAACACACATGGTTCTTTCCTGGTGGTTGTGTGCCAACGTGTGTGCGTGTGTGTGTGTGTGTGTGTGTGTGTGGTGTGTGTGTGTGTGTGTGTGTGTGTGTGTGTGTGTGTGTGTGTGTGTGTGTGTGTGTGTGTGTGTGTGCGTGTCTCTCTCGCTGTAGCTTGCTATCTAGGAGAGATCTGATTTGAAAGTGTTCCCTATAAACAGCTATACAACACAATTTGTGGCATTAACCGAGGACCACAAAAAAGCTGGCATGAGTACAAAAATGAAATATCCTCCCCCGGCTATCTCATCTCATCTCATCTCATCTCATCTCACCTGAACCACCTCACCGCTGTCGTTGTAGAATATCAGCCGGGGATTTTTCTCCTCGGATGAATCATATTCCAAGTTATGGCTGTGGGAGCGGATGATTAAGGAGGCGATAGAGCATCAAGAAGACAGACAGAGAGAAAGAAAGAGACAGAAGTAAAGAGAGACTGCAGCCCCGAGGGAAAATCTAAGCCAGTGCACACCTGTTTTCCACACCACAAACGTGGCTGGACGTTATGTCACCGTGTCTCTAGCGGTTGGCCGGCCTGCCTGTTAGGGGAGAGAGCAGTTGTGTTTAGCATTCACTTAGCGACTAGACTAGACTGACTTAGCGACTAGACTAGACTGACAGCAGCCCGTGAGCCCGTAGGTCTGAGGGTCGGGACGACCTTCACGTCTCAGTGCTGTCCATTTGCTTCCCCACACTTCTTCCTAACCAACCACTGCCTGATGCAGGTATCACAGGAAGAAGCACACGTCCTCTATCTATCTATCTTATCAGTTTTTACTACTAGTGTACTAGCGTCTTTCTAAGTAGATTGTTTGCGTGTTAGTTAGATATTGTTCATTAGTTTGCCAACTTAATGTGCTTTAACCTGAACGTATTGTTCTATGACCTGAGCACTGGTTCAATCATTGGAGACTTGTTAGGAATGAAATGCACTTTTGACTTCTGGTGACGAGTTGTTACCGTTGCTACCTCTTACCTTCCTTTGTTGAAACTCACTATTGTAAGTCGCTTTGGATAAAAGCGTCTGCTAAATGACTGTAATGTAACGTAATGTATCTATATATAATGTTTATATATTCTATAAATGATGTCTGCTTTCACCCATGACCCCATATGCAAATCAGGTGACCCCCCCCCCCCCAAGTGGGGTCCAGACCCACAGGTTGGGAAACACTGCACTACTTCCAGATGCTGGGGCAAATGGCTGCACATTGCATGAATGTCTGATCAAATGAATGAATGAGGAAACACATTCACACGACTCCAGGGGCATCACAGAATGACGCTGGCTAAAAGGATACTACAACGCCCAGCGCTCCAGCAGGAAGTGGTGGAGTTCGGGCATCTTCTTTATGCTTCATCCCACCACGCTGGGAGCCTGAGGAGAGGGACGGTTGACAATCAACAGGCTATGAATCATGTTCTCATATTCAGAGCCAAATACACCAAGACTAAAGTAATAAACACCAGCGCCACCATAGGGACTATCTCCTTCAGGCGCAATTCGATTTGACAGGTTCGGTCCCAAAAGTGAAGGTGATTTTGATTGAATAAATTCAATGGGTGGGAGAAGAAGAAGCAGTGGTTATTATGGGATAGATACACAAGTGGTTCCCAAGCATCCATCCACCTACCAGCAGTTTTCCCCGAGCTATAACGCGCTTCTCCTCCACCGACGTGCTGCTGTCATTCTGTGATGCATTGGCTGAGATGGCCAGGAGGAGGACCAGGTAGGCCCACATCGTACCACAACAAATGTCTTTTTGTGTCGTCTGCCTCTCGCCAAGAGTCGAAGTTAGAAGAAAGGACAGCATTGGGGACATTCAGCACTTAAGTACTGTATACCAGGAGGGTAAAACCACATTCTATGTGGGGGGTGGGGGGGGAGATGAATCCAGCTCTAAAATAAAATCCATCTTTTTTATGTTCCTTTAAAACATTCAATAACATAACACCAATATGAGCTGTTGTGAACTGTCATTTGAATACCATTGTAATGCTGCTTATGTCACTCGTTTTTGATGCTCTGTTTGTTTGTATTCTCGAAAGCTAAAGTGCTTCCCCCTCTGGCTCCTCATGGTTTATTCCACTTTATCCACTGTGTTTGCAGTCCACGCAGACCTGAGCACATCTGGGCTCTTATCAACCGTTCCCATGGCTCATGATGACACGACAAGTAAGACCAGCATGCTGCTACATTTCCAACATAGCTGAAAACCCTCAGAATTCCTGAATTATGCGCATAGGTTTGAATAAAAACAATCCTGAATAGAATCATCTGCTTGTGCTTATTCACAAAAACCACAGCGGCTTCACGGGGTTTTGAACACCACGATGATGGAATAACAATGTTTACACGTCGATGTTATTGAAAAGCCCCGTATACTAGGTCACCACTAGAGGGCAGCAGCACCCACACCTACATTCCCTGGCAGATTGTGCGGGTGAAATGTACTTCCAAAGCCTCGGCCACAGACAATTGTGCTTTCCAACGAAAATAAGCTGTGTTCCCTTACTGGAATGCTGAAGTGAAACCATCTCTCCCCCCTCTCCCTCTCCCTCTCCTCTCTCTCTCTCTCTCTCTCTCTCTCTCTCTCTCTCTCTCTCTCTCTCTCTCTCTCTCTCTCTCTCTCTCTCTCTCTCTCTGTCTCTGTCTTTTCCAGACAAACTGAAGCCCTCAAAGTGCCGCCATCGGTGTTAGTTGCTTCGTGACGTGACGAATGGCAGCCTGTTTCTCTGACCGTGTTTCCCACCACTGGCAGCCAATCGGCAGACAGGGAGAGAGAGCACCAGGCCTCTTCTTCTTCTTCTTCTACTTTGGAAAATAGCTGACTGCTTTCGTGTGCCGGTCGTCTCACGTTGTAAGTTATATGCTGAAGGGGATTGTTGTTAAACCCAAGCGTAGATGGAAAGTTGAGGAGAAACGAGAGAGCCACAGAGAGAGAGCGAGAGAGAGAGAGAGAGAGGGGGGGGGGGGTAGGAGGTTGGTTGTGTGTATGGCGAAAGAGAAAGAGTGGGAACTTGGAGCTAGGAGCTGGTTGGGGGTGGGGTGATCTCCAGCGCTTCAGCAGCAGCAGCAGCAGCAGCCTATACGGGGATGCATACCATATGTGTTCACACCACAGCTTATATCACACACACACACACACACACACACACACACACACACACACACACACACACACACACACACACACACACACACACACACACACACACACACACACACACACACACACACACACACACACACACACACACACACACACACCGCCCCACGCCAACAGTGTTAGGACCACTCATCTGCTGACAACGGGAGGGTGAGGCGTTTGAACAGTGAAGGGAAGACGGGAGGGCATGGAGGGCATGGAGGGCATGGAGGACATGGAGGGCATGGAGGGCAACATAATACTACTTTCAGTTTTGTACACGTAGTCAATGGAAGATCCTGAGCCAACAAGCCTCCAGGACAGATCTGAATCCATTTCCTTAAAATACTCTGTCTGTCTCTCTGATATCTGTCTGTTTCTACTGATATCTGTCTGTCTCTCTGATATCTGTCTGTCTCTCTGATATATGTCTGTTTCTCTGATATCTGTCTGTCTCTCTGACATCTGTCTGTCTCACTGATATCTGTCTGTCTCTCTGATATATGTCTGTTTCTCTGATATCTGTCTGTCTCTCTGATCTCTCTGATATCTGTCTGTCTCTCTGACATCTGTCTGTCTTTCTGACATCTGTCTGTCTCTCTGATATCTGTCCGTCTCTGATATATGTCTGTCTCTCTGACATCTGTCTGGCTCTCTGCCATCTGTCTGTCTCTCTGACATCTGTCTGTCTCACTGATATCTGTCTGTCTCTCTGATATATGTCTGTTTCTCTGATATCTGTCTGTCTCTCTGATCTCTCTGATATCTGTCTGTCTCTCTGACATATGTCTGTCTCTCTGACATCTGTCTGTCTCTCTGACATCTGTCAGTCTCTCTGATATATGTCTGTTTCTCTGATATCCGTCTGTCTCTCTGATATATGTCTGTTTCTCTGATATCTGTCTGTCTCTCTGATATCTGTCTGTTTCCACTGATATATGTCTGTTTCTCTGATATCTGTCTGTCTCTCTGACATCTGTCTGTCTCACTGATATCTGTCTGTCTCTCTGATCTCTCTGATATCTGTCTGTCTCTCTGACATCTGTCTGTCTCTCTGACATCTGTCTGTCTCTCTGATATATGTCTGTTTCTCTGATATCTGTCTGTCTCTCTGACGTCTGTCTGTCTTTCTGACATCTGTCTGTCTCTCTGATATCTGTCCGTCTCTGATATATGTCTGTCTCTCTGACATCTGTCTGGCTCTCTGCCATCTGTCTGTCTCTCTGACATCTGTCTGTCTCATTGATATCTGTCTGTCTCTCTGATATATGTCTGTTTCTCTGATATCTGTCTGTCTCTCTGATCTCTCTGATATCTGTCTGTCTCTCTGACATATGTCTGTCTCTCTGACATCTGTCTGTCTGTCTGACATCTGTCTGTCTCTCTGATATATGTCTGTTTCTCTGATATCCGTCTGTCTCTCTGATATATGTCTGTTTCTCTGATATCTGTCTGTCTCTCTGATATCTGTCTGTTTCCACTGATATCTGTCTGTCTCTCTGATATCTGTCTGTCTCTCTGATATATGTCTGTTTCTCTGATATCTGTCTGTCTCTCTGACATCTGTCTGTCTCACTGATATCTGTCTGTCTCTCTGATATATGTCTGTTTCTCTGATATCCGTCTGTCTCTCTGATATATGTCTGTTTCTCTGATATCTGTCTGTCTCTCTGATATCTGTCTGTTTCCACTGATATCTGTCTGTCTCTCTGATATCTGTCTGTCTCTCTGATATATGTCTGTTTCTCTGATATCCGTCTGTCTCTCTGATATATGTCTGTTTCTCTGATATCTGTCTGTCTCTCTGATATATGTCTGTTTCCACTGATATATGTCTGTTTCTCTGATATCTGTCTGTCTCTCTGACATCTGTCTGTCTCTCTGATATCTGTCTGTCTCTCTGATCTCTCTGATATCTGTCTGTCTCTCTGACATCTGTCTGTCTCTCTGACATCTGTCTGTCTCTCTGATATATGTCTGTTTCTCTGATATCCGTCTGTCTCTCTGACATCTGTCTGTCTTTCTGACATCTGTCTGTCTCTCTGATATCTGTCCGTCTCTGATATATGTCTGTCTCTCTGACATCTGTCTGGCTCTCTGCCATCTGTCTGTCTCTCTGACATCTGTCTGTCTCATTGATATCTGTCTGTCTCTCTGATATATGTCTGTTTCTCTGATATCTGTCTGTCTCTCTGATCTCTCTGATATCTGTCTGTCTCTCTGACATATGTCTGTCTCTCTGACATCTGTCTGTCTGTCTGACATCTGTCTGTCTCTCTGATATATGTCTGTTTCTCTGATATCCGTCTGTCTCTCTGATATATGTCTGTTTCTCTGATATCTGTCTGTCTCTCTGATATCTGTCTGTTTCCACTGATATCTGTCTGTCTCTCTGATATCTGTCTGTCTCTCTGATATATGTCTGTTTCTCTGATATCTGTCTGTCTCTCTGACATCTGTCTGTCTCACTGATATCTGTCTGTCTCTCTGATATATGTCTGTTTCTCTGATATCTGTCTGTCTCTCTGATCTCTCTGATATCTGTCTGTCTCTCTGACATCTGTCTGTCTCTCTGACATCTGTCTGTCTTATCTGACATCTGACATCTGTCTGTCTTGATATCTGTCTGTCTCTCTGATATCTGTCTGTCTCTCTGATATCCGTCTGTCTCTCTGATATCTGTCTGTCTCTGATATCTGTCTGTCTCTCTGATATCTGTCTGTCTCTCTGATCTCTCTGACATCTGTCTGTCTCTCTGACATCTGTCTGTCTCTCTGACATCTGTCTGTCTCGCTGACATCTGTCTGTCTCTCTGATATCTGTCTGTCTCTCTGATATCCATCTGTCTCTCTGATATCTGTCTGTCTCTGATATCTGTCTGTCTCTCTGATATCTGTCTGTCTCTCTGATATCTGTCTGTCTCTCTGACATCTGTCTGTCTCTCTGACATCTGTCTGTCTTTCTGACATCTGTCTATCTCTCTGATATATGTCTGTTTCTCTGATATCTGTCTGTCTCTCTGATCTCTCTGATATCTCTCTGTCTCTCTGACATCTGTCTGTCTCTCTGACATCTGTCTGTCTTATCTGACATCTGACATCTGTCTGTCTTGATATCTGTCTGTCTCTCTGATATCTGTCTGTTTCTCTGATGTCCGTCTGTCTCTCTGATATCTGTCTGTCTCTGATATCTGTCTGTCTCTCTGATATCTGTCTGTCTCTCTGATCTCTCTGACATCTGTCTATCTCTCTGACATCTGTCTGTCTCTCTGACATCTGTCTGTCTTTCTGACATCTGTCTGTCTCTCTGATATCTGTCCGTCTCTCTGACATCTGTCTGGCTCTCTGCCATCTGTCTGTCTCTCTGACATCTGTCTGTCTCACTGATATCTGTCTGTCTCTCTGATATATGTCTGTTTCTCTGATATCTGTCTGTCTCTCTGATCTCTCTGATATCTGTCTATCTCTCTGACATCTGTCTGTCTCTCTGACATCTGTCTGTCTCTCTGATATCTGTCCGTCTCTGATATATGTCTGTCTCTCTGACATCTGTCTGGCTCTCTGCCATCTGTCTGTCTCTCTGACATCTGTCTGTCTCATTGATATCTGTCTGTCTCTCTGATATATGTCTGTTTCTCTGATATCTGTCTGTCTCTCTGATCTCTCTGATATCTGTCTGTCTCTCTGACATATGTCTGTCTCTCTGACATCTGTCTGTCTGTCTGACATCTGTCTGTCTCTCTGATATATGTCTGTTTCTCTGATATCCGTCTGTCTCTCTGATATATGTCTGTTTCTCTGATATCTGTCTGTCTCTCTGATATCTGTCTGTTTCCACTGATATCTGTCTGTCTCTCTGATATCTGTCTGTCTCTCTGATATATGTCTGTTTCTCTGATATCTGTCTGTCTCTCTGACATCTGTCTGTCTCACTGATATCTGTCTGTCTCTCTGATATATGTCTGTTTCTCTGATATCTGTCTGTCTCTCTGATCTCTCTGATATCTGTCTGTCTCTCTGACATCTGTCTGTCTCTCTGACATCTGTCTGTCTTATCTGACATCTGACATCTGTCTGTCTTGATATCTGTCTGTCTCTCTGATATCTGTCTATCTCTCTGATATCCGTCTGTCTCTCTGATATCTGTCTGTCTCTGATATCTGTCTGTCTCTCTGATATCTGTCTGTCTCTCTGATCTCTCTGACATCTGTCTGTCTCTCTGACATCTGTCTGTCTCGCTGACATCTGTCTGTCTCTCTGATATCTGTCTGTCTCTCTGATATCCATCTGTCTCTCTGATATCTGTCTGTCTCTGATATCTGTCTGTCTCTCTGATATCTGTCTGTCTCTCTGATATCTGTCTGTCTCTCTGACATCTGTCTGTCTTTCTGACATCTGTCTATCTCTCTGATATATGTCTGTTTCTCTGATATCTGTCTGTCTCTCTGATCTCTCTGATATCTCTCTGTCTCTCTGACATCTGTCTGTCTCTCTGACATCTGTCTGTCTTATCTGACATCTGACATCTGTCTGTCTTGATATCTGTCTGTCTCTCTGATATCTGTCTGTTTCTCTGATGTCCGTCTGTCTCTCTGATATCTGTCTGTCTCTGATATCTGTCTGTCTCTCTGATATCTGTCTGTCTCTCTGATCTCTCTGACATCTGTCTATCTCTCTGACATCTGTCTGTCTCTCTGACATCTGTCTGTCTTTCTGACATCTGTCTGTCTCTCTGATATCTGTCCGTCTCTCTGACATCTGTCTGGCTCTCTGCCATCTGTCTGTCTCTCTGACATCTGTCTGTCTCACTGATATCTGTCTGTCTCTCTGATATATGTCTGTTTCTCTGATATCTGTCTGTCTCTCTGATCTCTCTGATATCTGTCTGTCTCTCTGACATATGTCTGTCTCTCTGACATCTGTCTGTCTCTCTGACATCTGTCTGTCTCTCTGATATATGTCTGTTTCTCTGATTTCCGTCTGTCTCTCTGATATATGTCTGTTTCTCTGATATCTGTCTGTCTCTCTGATATCTGTCTGTCTCTCTGATATCTGTCTGTCTCTGATATCTGTCTGTCTCTCTGATATCTGTCTGTTTCTCTGATATCTGTCTGTCTCTCTGATCTCTCTGATATCTGTCTGCCTCTCTGACATCTGTCTGTCTCTCTGACATCCGTCTGTCTCTCTGATATCTGTCTGTCTCGGATATCTGTCTGTCTCTGACATCTGTCTGTCTCTCTGACATATGTCTGTCTCTCTGATATATGTCTGTTTCTCTGATATCTGTCTGTCTCTCTGATATCTGTCTGTCTCTGATATCTGTCTGTCTCTGACATCTGTCTGTCTCTCTGACATCTGTCTGTCTCTCTGATATATGTCTGTTTCTCTGATATCTGTCTGTCTCTGATATATGTCTGTCTCTCTGACATCTGTCTGTCTCTCTGACATCCGTCTGTCGCTCTGATATCTGTCTGTCTCTGATATCTGTCTGTCTGCCTGTTTTCCTCTGAGCTCTAAAACAGTTTATTTTTTCCCTAAACTCAGCAGTCAGCCTTTTTACACACACACACACACACACATGCGTGCGTGCGCACACACACACACACACACACACACACACACACACACACACACACACAGACTTCCTGGTCTCCAAAACGTGTCGGAAGCAGCCTCCATAACAGCAGGCCTTGCGTGTGTGTGTGTGTGTGTGCTTTTGTGTATGTGTGCATGTGTGTGTGTGCTTTGGTGTGTGTGTGTGTGTGTGTGTGTGTTTGATCCTGTCTGAGACCTGGGGGCTCCAGGGGGAAGCCTGCTGCCTGTCTGCTTACTGTAATAAAGTGTGCCCATAAACAAGAGAGGCCGTGTGGGAGGAAGTTGTGTGTGTGTGTGAGTGTGTGGGTGTGTGTGTGTGTGTGTGCGTGCATGGCGTGCGTGTGTTTGTGCCTGTGTGTGTGTGTGCGCGACGTGTGTGTGTGTGTGTGGGTGGTGGGGTGTGTGTGCGCGTGTGTGTGTGTGTGTGCGTGCGTAGGTGTGGGTGTGTGCGTGTGCGAGTGTGTGTGTGTGCGTGCATGTGTGTGTGTGTGTGTGTGCGTGCGCAAGTGTGTGTGTGTGTGTTTGTGGAGGCGCTGTGGAGGGTGGTGTGTTCTGGTTAGGAAGGTGTCTTAATGGCGATGGGTTTGTTTAACCAGGGGGAACTTGGATGCGATGTCCCGTGCGTGGTGACCCGGAACAGGACCATCTGCAGAGGTTCTGACGGTTCGGCGGAGTGTCGAATATCCTCAACCGACAAACAAGGCAGTTAAATGAGCTGGGGAGATGGGGATTTACAACGCAGGCATCCGGGATCAACAACAACAAGGTTCATCCCATCGGTTTAGCTCGTGCTAACAAGCCACAAGCTGGGTTTCCACCTAACAGTCAAAGCTCATTTCAGGGAACTTTTGGAAGTTTGCACAAAACAAAATAAAAAGGAAATGCAAATTAGTTGTGTTTCCATCAACTTCTTTGAGCGAACAACAACTACGTCAGCGATGACGGATATCGGGCGGTGACCTAAGTCTGGGTTTGCGCTTGAGGAACGCTTGAGAAGAAGCCGACAGCGTGAGTCACGTGAGTTCAAAGTTCGCTACGTCAGAATTGATTCGGCAATTCAAGTTATTTCCATCACCGCTTTTGCGTATGAACTGGATTGGAATCAGTCAAAAACCACCTCAAGCGAGCGGATCAACTTTTATGTGAATCAGAGGAAGTTGATTTGAGTTTGGCCGTTTCCATCAACATTTTCTAATGCGATACTTGACTCAAAATGAGAATCGAAATATGGTGATGGAAACCCGACTAGAGTCATGAGGAAGTGGTGGAGTATCTTTCACCACATCAGGTGACGGTGTGTTGACCGTGTACGTCGTCTGGCTGGAGGGAAAACATCCATTTGCTCCATGGGCAAAAGATATTGTACAAAGTCAAATCTGACCAACTCCTTACTCTCCCACAACTAATTTCAACCGGCTACACTCCTGCAAAATACATCCGATATAATACACAACGCCTCAAACATGAACACACAACCACACACACACACACACACACACACACACACACACACACACACACACACACACACACACACACACACACACCTCAACAGCATCCAACTGTGTAACCTTGACTCTTAACTGCTTCCTTACCACGCAGGCTCGACAGGAAACGGTTTTCGGGTGTTTACATATTTAGACGATGCGTGGTGGTGACAAAGTGATGGGTAGGCCCGGAGGTGACAGAGTGAGAGGAAGGCTCAGTGGTGACAGAGTGAGAGGAAGGCTCAGTGGTGACAGAGTGAGAGAAAGGCTCTATGGTGACAGAGTGAGAGGAAGGTGACAGAGTGAGAGGAAGGTGACAAAGTGAGAGGAAGGTGACAGAGTGAGAGGTAGGCTCGTTGGTGACAGAGTGAGAGGAAAGTGGCCGAGAGGAAGGTGACAGAGTGAGAGGAAGGTGACACAGTGAGAGGTAGGCTCGTTGGTGATAGAGTGAGAGAAGGGTGACACAGTGAGAGGTAGGCCTGTTGGTGACTGAGTGAGAGGAAGGTGACACAGTGAGAGGTAGGCTCGGTGGT
>CM051017.1:2778508-2793508 GCA_027704905.1 Muraenolepis orangiensis
GGAAGGAGTCTTAAATCACAGACTGAGTAGATGTCATCGAGAGTCTATAAACACACAGGCAGTGCTGGCACAGCGTCCTCACAGCAAACCTCCCTCCCTCCCCCACTGCCCACTCCCCCACCCCCCCCCCCCTCTTCGTTCTGGTCGTGCGTTGACCTCAGAGCGCGGCGGTTTTGGGCTGGCTGAAGCGCCAGCTCAATTTCCAGTAAATGTCATTTCATAGTTACTGCGTTTCCACGGGGCCTGAGAAACACTGAGTTTAACATGTAAGAAAGACTGCAATTAGACAGCGCTTCCTCGCAGACATGGAGGAGAGACGAACACAGACTGGGCCGGCGTCCGATCCAGGGGGGAGAGAGAGAGAGAGAGAGAGAGAGAGAGAGAGAGAGAGAGAGAGAGAGAGAGAGAGAGAGAGAGAGGAGAGAGAGAGAGAGAGAGAGAGAGAGAGAGAGAGAGAGAGAGAGAGAGAGAGAGAGAGAGAGGAGAGAGAGAGGGGAGAGAGAGAGAGAGAGAGACAGAGAGAGAGAGAGAGAGAGAGAGAGAGAGAGAGAGAGAGAGAGAGAGAGAGAGAGAGGGGAGAGAGAGAGGGAGAGAGAGAGAGAGAGAGAGAGAGAGAGAGAGAGAGAGAGAGAGAGAGAGAGAGAGAGAGAGAGAGAGAGAGAGAGAGGGAGAGAGAGAGAGAGAGAGAGAGAGAGAGAGAGAGAGAGAGAGAGAGAGAGAGAGAGAGAGAGAGAGAGAGAGAGGGGAGAGAGAGAGAGAGAGAGAGAGAGAGAGAGAGAGAGAGAGAGAGAGAGAGAGAGAGAGAGAGAGAGAGAGGAGAGAGAGAGAGAGAGAGGGGAGAGAGAGGGGAACTGCAGTTCAGGAAATGACTGACTGTTTGTGTCAGAGTTAAAAAGCCAATTGTTCAAACGCTATAATTAAAAGCAAAAGTTTGTGCACAAAGCAGAACCTCGTATCCCATTGTGGTGTTCTGGCTCCTGCGGATTTGAGGCAAAAAATAGCCCTACGTTGGTCAAAAAGGTTTCCAAAATACATTTTCAAGCTTCAGGTTTCTCCCCTTTTTGAAATACGGACTTTGCTCTGAGTCTCTTGGAGTTGTCTGCAGGCCAAATGTCATCCAACCTAAAAACAGTGTACTGCTGAGACTGAGACGGCACACTAACGGTTAATCCGGACCAAGTTGGCACCACATACGTGTTCTCTGGTCAGAGGTCTGAAAAGGCCCGTTTTTCTAAACTTTTCAAGTGAAACACAACTCTTCAACCTTCTTTCTGCTTTGCGTTGCAGAAAATATTTGTCTTTTTTCCCCCTCACTCATAAATGTCTTTCTTGCTCTCTCCACACACACAGAGGGCTGAAATGGCTACCAGATGTTTCTCCAATCGGTTTCCATCGCCATGGCAACACGGAGGAGGTGGAGGAGGAGAAGGAGGAGGAGGGGGAGGGTTAGGTTTTCTTGGTCCAGGCTTTTTGGCTGACTCATAAGGAGGGAGGGTGGGGGGGGGGGTGTGCGTTTAAAAGCCTGTTTCTATAACTCCGTGCAAGACGGGCAGCCGACATGTCACCGAATATCCCGGCCTCTGCGACCACCAGCCCCGGCGGGCTGCTGTGGTACAGACTTCCCTTTGGTGCTGGATCCTGGATTCCCCGGGCCGGGATTAATGCGGCAGTGGAGGTGGTGCTGGACCTCCACCAGCACCACCTCCACCTCCACCACCAACCACCAAAAGGATGCAAATACTACGGGTCGCCCCAGAGCGAGTGATGAAAGATGCTACATAGATAGTTCCCATAATCCCTACACAGCCATGTCCCATTACCATCACACGGAGGCATAGAGAGGGGGAGGCATAGAGAGGGGGAGGCATAGAGGGGGAGAGAGAGAGGTGGGGGGAGGAGAGAGAGAGTGGGGGAAAGAGAAGGAGAGAGAGAGAGAGGGGGAAAGAGTGAGAGGGAGAGAGAGAGGAGACATGGAGAGAGAGAGAGAGAGAGAGAGAGAGAGAGAGAGAGAGAGAGAGAGAGAGAGAGAGAGAGAGAGAGAGAGAGAGAGAGAGAGAGAGAGAGAGAGAGAGAGAGAGAGGGGGACTGTGGGAGAGAGAAGGAGAGAGTGGGGGGAAAGAGAGAGAGAGAGAGAGTGGGGAGAGAGAGGATACATGGGGGAGAGAAAGAGAGAGAGGGGCAGAGAGAGCGGGAGAGATTGGTGAGGTAGAGAGAGAGAGGGGGAAAGAGAGAGAGAGAGGGGGAGATAGTGAGAGTGAGAGAAGAGAGGGGGGAGAAAGAAAAAGAGAGAGACAGAGGGGGAGAGAGAAGGAGAGAGTGGTCGGGTAAAGAGAGAGTGGGGGGAGAGAGAGAGAGAGAGAGAGAGAGAGAGAGAGGGAGATGGGGAGAGTGAAGGAGAGAATGACAGGGGGAAAGAGAGGGTGGGGGTGAGAGTGAGAGGGAGAGAGAGGAGACAGGGGGGAGAGAGAGAGAGAGAGAGAGAGAGAGAGGAGAGAGAGAGAGAGAGAGAGAGGAGAGAGAGAGGAGAGAGAGAGAGAGAGAGAGAGAGAGAGAGAGAGAGAGAGAGAGAGGAAGAGAGAAGGAGAGAGTGGTGAGGTAGAGAGAGAGTGGGGGGGGAGAGAGAGAGAGAGAGAGAGAGAGAGAGAGAGAGAGAGAGAGAGAGAGAGAGAGAGGAGAGAGAGAGAGAGAGAGAGAGAGGGAGAGAGAGATGAGAGAGGGAGAGAGAGAGAGAGAGAGGGAAGAGAATGAGAGAGGGGAAGAGAGAATGAGAGAGTAGGGAAGATAGAGAGAGACAGAGAGAGAGAGAGAGAGAGAGAGAGAGAGAGAGAGAGAGAGAGAGAGAGAGAGAGAGAGAGAGAGAGAGAGCCTTGAAAAGTCAATACACACGCAAGACCAACGAAAACAGCTTCTCCCCAAAGGCGCCCGGGGAACAGGGAGCACAGGGAACATTCCGGAGAGCGGTGTGTGTTTTCCGGGAGTCCGGGATCGATAGAACACGTGTCCCGCACGCCCACCGGAGAACCCTCTCTCCATCTGGGCCCAACCACGAGGACAAGAGGTGCTCATCGATGTTGTTAACCGCGTTCTGCAGGGGGGGGAGGGTGGGGGCGGGGGGGCAGGGGGGGGGGCCCCATCGTAGTCGTGGTCCCATGCGACACATTGGACCATAAACTGATAGCTGTTTTGTCATCAGATTTACCGATATACATACCTGTGTATATATATACACGTATATGTATATGTATATACATATACGTATATATATATATATATATACGTATATATATATATATATATATATATATATAGTTAACGACAAGAGTAACATTCCTCCAGCGATCTCATCATCCACCCAGAGATTCTCCCATCGCCCTGTACCTCCAACACCACCTCTACCACCACCACCACCACCACCACGTCCACCTCCACCACCACCACCACCACCACCACGTCCACCTCCACCACCACTATCTCCACCACCACCACCACGACTATCTCCACCACCACCACCACCACCATCACCACCATCCCCCAACCTCCACCACCACCACCACCACCACCTCCTCCACCACCACCACCTCCGCCACCAACACCATTATCACCACCACCACCACTAACACCACCACCTCCTCCACCACCACAACCACCTCCACCACCACCAACCTCCCCTCCCCAGAGAGAGGCTGTGCTCCTTGGCCCTCTCGGCACAACAGTCCTCAGTGTCTGGTTCCCCGTGAAAGGAGCTCTTGTTCCGCCGCTGCATCCTGGAGCGGCCCCAGGCGCAGGATCCCCGCTTCTCCCTGGGGCTGTTTGATGGGCGGCGGTGACTGACCGCGGTAAATACCTTCACCGTTGGACTCTCTCTCTCTCTCTCTGTCTCACTCTCTCTGTCTGTCTCTCTCTCTCTGGTCCCCGGCGCTGAGCAACTGCAAGTCCGGAGTTACAGGAAAGGGTCGAATATCAGTCAGCCATTAGACCGAATGGTTCTGCTATACAGGACACATTAAGTCACTGTATATTGACACTGTGTCCTCACCGTGTCCTCACCGTGTCCTCACTGGGTCCTCACTGGGTCCTCACCGTGTCCTCACCGTGTCCTCACCGTGTCCTCACCGTGTCCTCACTGTGTCCTCACTGGGTCCTCACTGTGTCCTTACTGTGTCCTCACTGGGTCCTCACTGTGTCCTCACCGTGTCCTCACCGTGTCCTCACCGGGTCCTCACTGTGTCCTCACTGTGTCCTCACCGTGTCCTCAGTCCTTACTCGGTCCTCACTGTGTCCTTACTGTGTCCTTACCGTGTCCTCGCTGTGTCCTCACTGTGTCCTCGCTGTGTCCTCACTGAGTCCTCTCTGTGTCCTCACTGAGTCCTTACTGTGTCCTCCCTGTGTCCTCGCTGTGTCCTTACTGTGTCCTCCCTGTGTCCTCGCTGTGTCCTCCCTGTGTCCTCACTGTGTCCTCCCTGTGTCCTCACTGATTCCTTACTGTGTCCTCCCTGTGTCCTCACCGTGTCCTCACTGAGTCCTTACTGTGTCCTCGCTGTGTCCTCACTGTGTCCTTGCTGTGTCCTCACTGTGTCCTCGCTGTGTCCTCACTGTGTCCTCGCTGTGTCCTCACTGTGTCCTCACTGTGTCCTCCCTGTGTCCTCACTGTGTCTTCTCTGTGTCCTCACTGTGTCCTCACTGTGTCTTCTGTGTGTCTTCTCTGTGTCCTCCCTGTGTCCTCACTGTGTCTTCTCTGTGTCCTCACTGTGTCTTCTATGTGTTCTCACTGTATCCTCACTGTGTCCTCACTGTGTCTTCTCTGTGTCCTCACTGTGTCTTCTCTGTGTCCTCACTGTGTTTTCTCTGTGTTCTCACTGTATCCTCACTGTGTCCTCACTGTGTCCTCCCTGTGTCCTCACTGTGTCCTCCCTGTGTCCTCACTGTGTCCTCCCTGTGTCCTCACTGTGTCCTCACTGTGTCCTCACTGTGTCCTCCTGTGTCCTCCTGTGTCCTCCCTGTGTCCTCCCTGTGTCCTCACTGTGTCCTCACTGTGTCCTCACTGTGTCCTCACTGTGTCCTCCCTGTGTCCTCACTGTGTCCTCCCTGTGTCCTCCCTGTGTCCTCACTGCGTCCTCACTGTGTCCTCCCTGTCCTCACTGTGTCCTCCCTGTGTCCTCCCTGTGTCCTCACTGTGTCCTCACTGTGTCCTCATTGTGTCCTCCCTGTGTCCTCACTGTGTCCTCCCTGTGTCCTCACTGTGTCCTCCCTGTGTCCTCACTGTGTACACGTGTAGACAGGACTGCTGCTGTCACAGAGCTCTTGGAGTTGTGAAGAAACTGCAGAGCGTCAAAGTGGGGCCTTCCACTCCCGGAGAATTCAATGAGGCGAAGCGACGTTTCAAGTCGGTTTACAGCTACATGGAACACTTTTTATTTCAAAGAAAGTAAATGAGAAAACACCAACAAATACAACATACGTACACAAAGGAGAAAACCAAGGTCGCAAAAACAAAACCAAAACAACAATTATATTACCGTACGCTTGTTAGGATTTTGCCAGCATTTTAAAAGGCCCTTCTTTACAAATATCCATTCCTGTTGAAACAGGTACGGGCCAGTCAGGTATTAACAAAAATAAAAAAAAGATATGTTTTGATTAGCTGATGGTAATTTGCCACAAGACGATCACATCACGGTGAATGCTATGGCTATGGTGTTCCGCGGTGGCGTCGTAGTAGCGCCATACAGTCTTGGTAGTTTACAATGGCGTTAACAGATGCTAACAGTGTAGCCGTTCAACGCACCCATCATCGAGGGAGATTTGCGACATCCAAAAAGCAAACCATATGGAAAGACAGTTGATTGACATTAATGGATCTTTAAAAAAAAAAAAATCACAACAAAATAAACAACAAACAGAAAACGAATAATGTCATAAGCACAGCTTAAGAAAACATCACGGAAATAGGAATGAAAAAAACACTTAAAAAACGAAATAACAACAAACAACACAGGTGAATCAGACGGGGGAACCGGCGGTACCTTTCTATATATCTACATTTCTACCTTTCTATTGAAGGACAAGGCGATGGTTTTCAGGTGACATGAACGGACCCCTGGAGTTGATTGATTATTGATTGTCTTGTATGCGCTAGCATGTGACCCACGGCAAAGATCTACATTTTGGTGTTCTTCCGTTCTACGTTCTACCGATTGCTCATAGCTTATGTTTTACTTCCAACACCCAAATCCTGATTGAAATAGACCTCCCCTGCTTCTCTTTAGCACTCGGTTTGCACGTCGACACATTTAGATCAAACAGCCCCAATGAGCTTGTTTCGTCTGCTAATGACTCATGGCTGCTTCTCTGAAGACACTCGCACCCTTGGCTCCTGGGAGACGCTGGGAGTTGTGAGCGCAACACAAAAGCACAGGAGTTACATCACCGCCCCGCTGCAAGCCAAAGCCGCTTCCCTGCCTCGCTCCTTAACTCAATTATCGGAATCAGTGGAGACGATCTTCCGGCGAGATGAAGGGGGTAATCCTGATGGCCCCGGTTCGGTGTCTCATTGTTGTTTCACCACGGCGAGGAAGAGCTCCAGCTGGTGACCTTTTGTATTTGCGTTTAGAAGACCAGAGCACTAACTTCCCCCTACCCCCCCCTCCCCCACTTGCTGACATTTACCAAATGGCCGAGTGACAGACATTGCAGAGATGCTGTTTTCAATCTTGTCCCATTCTATGATTGCACGGTTGCACTCTGGGTTGTCTGGAAATAGGGGTTATTGTTAGGATATCGATGTGTTTCTGACCTTCTGGTCAGACGGGTGTAAAGTGCTCTTTAAGGCCGTAGGGTTGGTTCCCGGTGGGTCCATGCTAACACTCTAGTGGTTCAAGTGACTGCCCAGAAGGACAGCATATTCTGCACCCCGATTTTGGTAGCTAGCTAGAGCATTTTCTTTCGTTTTTTTCATTTACAAAAGTACAAATATTTGGTCAAAAAAGCTAAAGATTGGTCCAAGGAAGCTAGCCATGTTCATTTAGAATTCCTGAAAAACTTTGGCACTGTGCAAGCCTCAATGTGAAAAAGACAACATACCTCAGAGAACTAACATTCTAACATCTAATACCTACATTTGAGCCATAGTGGAGTTCAAGCTATTTTGCAACTCTGATTTTGTGTTACTAACACAGTTTGGTCTTTAACGTAAAACATTATTATAACTATAACAATCAGGACTAAAATTTAGTTTTTTGAAGGAATTGATAGCTAGATCAGATGAGCTTTGAATCCATCAAATACATTGTTTGAATGAAAATAAAAGAAAATCTTGACTTGTGTAGGAGCTTGACTGTGCCTTAAACACTGTTCTGTCTGGGGTCTATTGGAACAACATTAGTTCAAATCACTTCATTCAACGCATTTTCCGAAACAGTTTAAGTACCTTGGTGGAGTGCATACATAAAAGCTTTACTGCTGTTCTGTCATAATATAATATTCAGGTAAGATGACAAAGTGTTAGGGAAATATAGTGGTGGGAATATTGTAGCGATCCAGATGTGGTCAGATGTGTCTGCCACAGATACACATCTGTTCAGGTGGTGGAAGTTCTGTCAGCTGTGTCCAGCTCTGTCCAGCAAGGCCATACATAGGTTGTGGTGGGAAGTTTATATATCGTCGTAATATAAGAGAATGTAATACAAAACGTTATAGATGACATTATGGTACAACTCACCACAATGATGCCACTTTGAAGCCACTCTCGCTTTCTATTGGTCCTCACTTGGAAAGTTTGGAATTCCTTTGTTAAAAATGGTCATACTCCAACCATTGTGCTGGTATAGTCCTTTAGAAAAGAAATATTACAAATCTTGGCCATCCGTCGCTAGGAACTCATTTCACTATCTGCGGGGGCATCATGGCTGTCTTTGGCTTGGCGGTCTCCAGGGTGCCCTCCTTGCCTTTCTTACGGGGTGGCTTCTTCATGGGGGTCTTCTTGGGGGTGGCGTCCGACGCCGGCTCCAACGCGGCCTTCGAGTCGTTTAAGTCCTGCTTATCCGGGCTCTTGGCTTCAGGGGCGCCCGGTTCCACGGCGACGGGGGCGACCAACTTCTGGAGACTGCCGGAGGTGGGGAGGAGGGCCTTGGCGGCCCCTTGCTGACCCGGCCCGGTGGACGAGGTGCGCTTGGCCTTCTGTGGCGGCGTGGGCTTCTCCCGGTACGCCTTGGGCGTGGCGGACAGACCGTTGGTCTTCGTCAGGCCGGTCCCTTCGTTCCGGTTTATGCTCTGGGTCTTCTCCTTGAGCTGCGCGGCCAGCAGCGCGGCGGCCTCCGAATTCATGTGTGGGTGGACCACCTTGGGGCTCCTGGGCGGCTCCTTGGGGGCCTCCTTGGGGCCGTCAGAGGCCTTCTTCTCGGACGAGGAGGAGCTGTGGAAGCCGCTGATCTTCTTGAGGGCGTTCTGGACGACGCCGTTGATGTGCTCCATGTGGGTGGGGCTGCCGGGCTCCTCTCCGGACCTGTTTCCCCGCTGGGGCTTGTGTTTGCCGGGGGAGGACGTGGCGTCGGTCTCCTTTGTCTCCTGGTTCTTCTGCTGCTCGCGGCTCTTCTCTTTGGCCAGATCCTTCATCTTCTGCCGCTCTTCGCTCTTCGCCGAACCGTCGCTGGAACTTCTTTTCTTCTCCTTGGGCACCACGAGCGCCTTCAACCCCACCTGTTGTTGAGGCTGCCCCTGCTGCTCTGGCTGGGGGGACCCTGTGGCGTTTCCGTGGATCCATGACACCTTGGGTTTGGTGGAGGGGTCTGGCGGGCGTGGCTTGGGCTTGCCAGGGGAGGGAGGGGGCTTGCCGTTTCGCTTGGCCTCCGGGACCGGGGGAGCGGCTTCCCCGTCCTTACCGCTGCCCTCGTCCTCCTTGGAGGTCTTGGAGAGACGCGCGATGCGGGCGTACAGGGGCCCGACGGACCCGACCGCCGACTCGGAGCCGCTGGTGGAGCCCTCGCTGTCAGAGGCCCTGAGCAAGGGCTGCTCGCTGCCGTCGGGCTTGGAGACGCTGGCTTCCTTCAGGGATGTGTACTCCCCAGCGTCGTCCTCGTGGGCCGGGGCCGCCTGCTGGTCAGCCGCGGGGCTGCTCGTCTCCTTGGCCTCGTTCACCGATTCTGTGGAATGACGGAACATTGAGGCTCATGAAGAAAACATATTGATATCTTACATATTATACATGTTATATTGATATCTTACGCTACACTCTGGCTCTCGACGGACAGGCGAACAACGTCACTTAAAAAAGGTAAACGATAACATAAACTACACAAACAAAGGGACCAGTGTTCCTGTGTGTTAGACGCGTGCAATTAGTTTGATCAATCTAGTTAGTATGTCTTGTTTACTACCTCTGGACTTTTACAATCAAATGTATACATTTGTATCTGCTTAGACGGAAAGATGCATCATATTTAATCGATAAAGCCACTGTGGTATGCTTTATTACAATGCTTTGTGTTTACCATGTGGCAAACCAAATACTCAAGCACAAGTAATTAGAATCAGATATTTGCCAACACAGCGAATTCATTCATCCTTTGATATAAAAAACAGCTTCCAGGTGTGCGTCACAGTTTGGAGGAGTTTAGTTCTGCTGATGTGACCGTTTCCACTTCCTCTCTATCTGGGATTAATGAAGATAAGATGGGATAATACTATTTTAAGATGAAACCAATCTATTGATCCCAGATGGAAAGCTCGGAAATAAAAGGCGGAAAATGTGGATGATGATGACGATGAAGTACCACCCTATCGTCTCACCCCCGGTCGGGTCTCACCTTCGTGGGGCACGCAGTACACGGGTCCCTCGTCTCCGCTCTCGAAGGACGAGAAGGACTCCTGGGAGGACCAGGAGGACGGGGAGGGCTCCGCATCGCCGGCCAACGGGGGCTCGATGAAGCTGCAGTTGAACGTGTTCTCGGGGTCGTGGTGGGCTACTGGGGTGGTGAGCCGCGGGTGGGTGGGTAAGGGTTCAAAAAAACAAACACACATGCCGGAAGGTCAAGCGGAGGTCGGGTGATACTGAACAGCCGACTGCTCTCACTCTGCTCTCTCACTCACTCTACACTCACGCTCACTCTGCTCTCACTCTGCTCTCTCTCTCACTCTGCTCTCTCTCTCACTCTGCTCTCTCTCTCACTCTGCTCTCACTCTGCTCTCATGCTCACTCTGCTCTCACTCTGCTCTCTCTCTCACTCTGCTCTCACTCTGCTCTCACGCTCACTCTGCTCTCACTCTGCTCTCTCACTCACTCTGCTCTCACGCTCACTCTGCTCTCTCTCTCACTCTGCTCTCACTCTGCTCTCACACTGCTCTCTCACTCAATCTGCTCTCACTCTGCTCTCACTCTGCTCTCACGCTCACTCTGCTCTCACACTGCTCTCTCTCTCTCACTCTGCTCTCACACTGCTCTCTCTCTCTCTCTGCTCTCACTCTGCTCTCTCACTCACTCTGCTCTCACTCTGCTCTCTCACTCACTCTGCTCTCACTCTACTCTCTCACTCTCACTCTGCTCTCTCACTCTCACTCTGCTCTCTCACTCTCACTCTGCTCTCACTCTGCTCTCTCACTCTCACTCTGCTCTCTCACTCACTCTGCTCTCACACTGCTCTCATACTCACTCTGCTCTCTCACTCTCACTCTGCTCTCACCACTATGTTGTGCATTGCGTTGGTTTAGTTGGTTTTAAGTGAATGTTCTGCATTGGAAAGTAAGACATATAATACTATAATGATACAATAATAGTTGAAGGTAAACTGTTCATGGATTTTAAGAAGACCATTCAGCCATTTGGTTCAATTGTGCCAATCCCATTTATTTAAAAATACTCAATAGTAATAAATCCCTCCAAAAAAGAACGAAATTAATTGTGTAGGTCACCTCCGTTCTATTCCTACTTGCGTCTTTTTCTTCTTTTTCTCTATTAATATTTGTTTGGCTTCCTGTTCTTAAAGTGTTGCTGTTCTGCTGACCGCTGGTGGTTTAGACCGTGGTCGAAACTAGACGGGCGTGACCCAAGCACGGTTCACCACATCACTCCCTCCTCTCACACCCCTGCTGACACACAGGGCCGTGCTGTGGGCTGTCGGCACGGTGACAGGGCGGCTCAATGCTTTTATGTCCGCTGATAATCTTAAGAGCGTTGTTCACTTGACTGCAATCCAGTCATAACGTGTGTTATGGTTCTCGTTCATACAGTGGTTATGTAAAATCTCCTTCTATCATCCTCATTCAAACGTTTCCGACAAACTCCGCCCTACTCTAACCCTGTCAGATGCAGAGAGGCTTGTTCATGCCTTTATCTCTTCTAGGCTAGACTACTGCAATGCACTTGTTATTGGGATCCCTGGAAAGAGCATCCAGAATATGCAGTACATGCTAAATATTGCTGCCAGGATCCTTATGATCCTTATTCATAAACATGAGCATATAACACCGACTCTGTTTTCATTGCACTGGCTTCCGGTCTCATTCAGGATCAGCTACACAAATGCATAAATGGTTATGCATCTCCCTATCTACAAGAACTCATGACTCCACAAACCGCCCCCCGACCCTCAGATCGGCCAACAGTTTGCTCCTCACGGCCCCAGTACTAAGCCCCGCCCCCTGGGGGACCGGGCCTTTGGGCTGAGCCCCGCCCCCTGGGGGACCGGGCCTTTGGGCTGAGCCACGCCCCCTGGGGGACCGGGCCTTTGGGCTGAGCCACGCCTGTGGAATGGACCAACCTCATCATTTAAGGCCACCACAGACCCTGGGCTCTTTTAAGAACCTTTTTATTTAGGAAGGCCTTTTTATGTTTATACAAGTGCTCACTATTTTAAGTAATTGTATTTGCTTGTTTTTTTACTTGGTGGATATTTTTGTTAAAATTAAAATAAATATATAAAAATACATTTTGAGAGTCACTCTTTTCATTACATTTTGTCTCCGTTATTTGGAATTTCCCTTTTTTGGTCAAATATTGACACATAAGTCCACTGACTACTGATTTCATAACAATATAACGATATCGCTGTAGCTTCTATGTTGCTCATCAAAACTGCACAACGCTTGTAACAACGCAACATAATCAACAGATGCCAGGACCTCCGAGTCTCTCATCAGCACTCTGCATGTGTGTGTGTGTGTGTGTGTGTGTGTGTGTGTGTGTGTGTGTGTGTGTGTGTGTCACATGACTCAACGTGACAGGGGGGGGGGGGGGGGGGAGGGAGGCTGGAACAACTGCTGTCCTTGAACATCGTTCACGGTGTACTGTGGACCGTGGGGGAGACAGGCGTGGGGGAGACAGGCGTGGGGGAGACAGGCGTGGGGGAGACAGGCGTGGGGGAGACAGGCGTGGGGGAGACAGGCGTGGGGGCTAGGCGTGGGGGAGACAGGCGTGGGGGAGACAGGCGTGGGGGCTAGGCGTGGGGGCTAGGCGTGGGGGCTAGGCGTTGCGGAGGCCTCAGCCCACCCCGAGGGCCCAGCAGACAGCAGGACACGCTTGACACTCTGCAGCTGCATCTAGAGCTGCTCCCCCACCACAGCTGTTCAGGAGGACGTATGGATGAGGTTTGGCTCGGCGCCTCAAGGTTGCCGGTTTGATTCCCCCCCCCCCCCCCCCCCGATGAGGAGGATCTGAGGGTGGGAGCGGGGCGGTAAAGGGCCCTGCTGTGGTACCGTTTAGCGGCGCCTGAATATGTGACTGAATGTAAATGATGTTCTAAAAGCAGATGAACTGATTGGTCAACTCAGGAATTAAACTTAATTGAACTAAAAAACTAAAATGATTATTTACCTCAAACATTGAACCATCAGGTCAAGCACGGGGGGGAGGAGGTGTAATATTTACCCCAAATGTGTAATATTTATCCAGAATAAACAGGATTGAACTGCGGATGAGAGTGTGTACAGAACATTAGAGTCAATGTTGTCTTTTATCTTCCTTCCTCTTTTAGGCTTTTTATGTGTGTGCCACATCTGCTGCTGCTGACCCTGGTGTGGATAAATCACACTTCTGACACGGGCTTGGGTAAATTTGACCACTTCCTGTTTCCAGCCTCTCCGGGCCCCCTCTGGAATGTGTGTGTGTGTGTGTATGTGTGTGTGTGTGTGTGTGTGTGTGTGTGTGTGTGTGTGTGTGTGTGTGTGTGTGTGTGTGTGAGTGTGTTTGTCTGTGTGTGTGTGAGAGAGAGTGTGTGTGTGTGTGTGTGAGAGAGAGTGTGTGTGAGTGTGTTTGTCTGTGTGTGTGTGTGTGTGTGTGAGAGTGTGTGTGAAAGCGTGTGTGTGAGTGTATGTGTGTGAGTGTATGTGTGTGTGTGTGTGTGTGTGAGACTTTGGAGCCCCCAGACAGGGTTAAAGTTTCAAAATGCTGGCAGGGCCAGGTTTTTGCGGGGAGACGAACGAGGAGAGCAGAGACGCCTTCACAAACCCAACCAGCGCTGATGGGAAAGCAGAGACTGACCGGAACGTTGCATCGTTCGCTTGTCTGTTCGTAAAACACAAGGTTTTACACTTAGAACTGATCAGTTGAAATCCCTTTAATAACCATGCTCATGAATAGGATAGGTGTTTTTTAAATATTTATATGAAGGTGATGCAGCCATTTAGCATGTTCTGATAACTTTTCAATTCCAGAATATCCCTGCAAACAAGTCGAGCACTTTGTTAAAGCCACCTGCATGACGTTCTTACCAGCCATAGTTTTTGTAAATTAGAGGAACACGTTGGAGAACCGTTGGAACCGCACAGACGAGGACGAGAAACCAGGTCAATGATTACAAGCTAGCGCCTTTCCAAGGATCACGCTACGAAGACACGACAACAACAAACCCCAAATGAGAACGCGTGGCCACGCGCCTGTACTCTAGTCCTGTGGGGGACATATTAGGATAAATGGTTATCTTTTGGTAGCACAAAGCGGGCCTCCATAAGTGTGACACAGGGACACTGTGTGTGGCAGTGTGAGAGGCGCCTCAGGCCATCACGCACAATCCGCTGAGACGCCGGGGACCCAGCGCACACCACGAGACATCCACGAGGGGCCGGAGCCCCACCACCTCCTCCCAAACACTGCTCCTTTTGATAGGACATCACTCACCCACCACCACCACCACCCACCACCCCCACACCGGTTCCTTCTGACGACTGGCGACCTCCTTTTAATAACCCACCACCCACCACCCAGCACCCAGCACCCTCCACCCAGCACCCAGCACCCAGCAACCAGCACCCACCACCCAACACCAACCACCCATCACCCAGCACCCAGCACCCACCACCCAGCACCCACCACCCAGCACCCAGCACCCAGCACCCAGCACCCAAGTTGCAGGCCAGCCCAGGGCTCAAGAGCACTCTTTCTGGGGCGTGAGAGTAAAGGATGATGGAAGAACAGAGCAGGGTGCAGGAGCTGCTGTGTAGGGCGTGTAATCATAGGAACACATGGCATTAAAGGGCGCCAAGAATAATAATAAGGCTTGCTAAAAAAGAAGAAAAAAGAAGAACCAGTGCATTCCTCTCCACACACGCCTGGTAGCCAACGTACACTTTTAACCAACTTTTAAACAGCTTTGAACCAACTTTGAACCAACTTTAAAAACAGCTTTGAACCGACTTTGACCATCTTTTGACCAGGGTTTAACCCGTTCCATCAGCTACGGGAGCAGGCCGACCAATGTAGCGACACCAGGAAAAACAAACTCTTTGACCGCAACTGCAATTATTGAACTTGAAGTCACCGACGACAAGTCAACGGTATTATACACATAGTATATGTTTTGTGTGTGTGTGTGTCCATCTGTATCTCAAAAGTTGACATTGTGATGAATTCTAAGAGTTGCCCGTGTCCCGTGGAGGAGGATCTCTGAACTAGTCCCCTTGTCCATGAGGTACCGCCTTCAGGAGCCTTATGTGTGAGGGGCAGAGCGAGGAGTTCTGGGACTTACCGACTACTTTGGGAAGCTTCTGTCGCCTCAGTGGAATACGGGGAAGCTT
>CM051017.1:2801008-2811008 GCA_027704905.1 Muraenolepis orangiensis
GACCTGTCTTCTGTAATAGTCTTGCCCTTTACCACGGCTCGCTGGCCCGGGATGCCGCTGCCAAACATAAAACGTCAAGTGTGAGAAGACAAAGCGCGCTTTAACAACAGGTGGACGCCGCCAGTGGAGCCAGGGGCGATAAGCTGAGTGGGGGCCTGGATGAGGAAGAGCTTTTCAAGCCAAATTTGGATCTGTCAGGGAGAGGAGGAATGGGTGACCTCTCCTCCCACGCCTGTGACCTCAGGGCGGGCCCTGAAACACTTCTATATCCTCCGAGTGATTTCAGACAGCAGGCTTCCTCCCGGCCTCCGGCCAGGGAGCAAAGAGCTATTAGGGCTCATGCTGCTAAAACCATCATTGAATCATAATAATAATACTAATACTAACAATTATACTACTACTACTACTACTACTACTACTACTACTACTACTACTACTACTACTACTACTACTACTACTAATACTAATCATAATAATAATACTAATAATTATACGACTACTACTACTACTTCTTCTACTATTACTACTACTACTAATAATAATAATAAAACAACAATAATGGTAATATAATGACAATGATATTAGTAACAAGCAGTCTTCATCGTGTCCTTCATGATTGTTCTAGGATAAATGAATCACTGTTATCCCTCGTAAAGCATCAAATCAGTAAATATGTTTCTACATCCACACACTGAGAAAAACATGGAGAGATGGACACAGCATGGCTATAAACACCTTCAGGAGCTGACCTAAAGACACAGTGTGTGTGTGTGTGTGTGTGTGTGTGTGTGTGTGTGTGTGTGTGTGTGTGTGTGTGTGTGTGTGTGTGTGTGTGTGTGTGTGTGTGTGTGTGTGTGTGTGTGTGTGTGTGTGTGTGTGGTGTGTGTGTGTGTGTGTGTGTGTGTGTGTGTGTGTGTGTGTGTGCGAAAGAGAGAGAGAGAGAGAGAGAGAGAGAGAGAGAGAGAGAGAGAGGGGAGGGAGAGGGAGAGGCTGAACGAATGCATGTGTTGCTGAATAGCCACTAAAAAAACCCTAAAAGGAACTTGTGAACTTAGCTGCGGAGGTGGTGTGTGACATCATTCTACACACCTCTTATGGACACCGTCGACACATTTTGACATACTTTATAACACACTTAAAATACAGACTTGAGACACATGGTTCAAGAGGCTGTTCTGTCCGTCCACATATATATGTTTCAGACCGTGTGTAAGAGAGACCGGGGAACAAGGGGCTCTTTCATTATATACGTAGAATGAGCACATGATTTCTATCAGCGCTTCATCATCATCACATGTCTGCCTGGTGCACAGAGGGCACGATAATAACATAATAATATACCAGCAACACGGACCACAGATGACCCTCGCTACTGGGACACGCATAGGTCCGCAGTTATACACACACACAGTCTGTCCAATACTAACCAACCAACCAACCAAGGGCATGGGTATAGTTAGGGTATAGTTAGGGAATAGTTAAGGGTATAAGTGTTTATAGGAGTACATAGGAATGCTTACTCCCCATTCCCTCCCGCAGTATCAATCTCAAGATAGCTCAGAAGTCTGTTGGGACTTGGCTTGGGAACCGAAAGGTCGCCTTGGTTCAAGTCCCCGAAAACACCTGGGCACTGCCGAGGTGCCCATGAGGACCAAGGCACCAGACCCTTACCCTGCTCCCCGGGCAGCTGAACACACAACAGCTGCCCGCTGCTCCTAATACTAGGATGGGTTAAACCACTGTGTGTGTACATAATAAAGAGGATTCAATCCTCCACATTTAGGGTGTTGAGGGCAACTTTAGACTTTAATAAGGTATTTTGAAGGTGTTAACACTCTATTCCAATACATAAATGACGTTGGCAAACATGTGTGCTCATAACTAACTCCCCTGCCTGAAAGTTCACCTCTAAAATGTGGGCCAACTGGTCTCCTACGTCACGTCAACATTTTGGATGGACAGATGTTGTGAGAAGGTACTTCTAGCGCCCCCTGTGGGCCCCCCATATTCTGCACACATCTGGGTGACCGCTCTCTTACCCCCCCCCCCCCAACCTTACAACGCAGCATGTTAACCAGAGCCAAATCAACAGCATAAGGTTGTAACTTCTTAAAAAGCCTCTTTAATCAACATGCAAGGGTAGTTAGAGAGAGAGAGAGAGAGAGAGAGAGAGAGAGAGAGAGAGAGAGGAGAGAGAGAGAGAGAGAGAGAGAGAGAGAGAGAGAGAGAGAGAGAGAGAGAGAGAGAGAGAGAGAGAGAGAGAGATAGGGTCAATCAAGTAAGCCCTGCATATTGTATATATTGTGTATATTGTGTATATTGTGTGCAGCAGACGTGAGCACATACTCACCCCGGTGTCTTGCACACATTCCTGCCCCTGGGATTGAGTTCTTGGCCAAAAGAGGAGCAGATCAATAAGGAACCAACCGCCACCACCACCACCACCACTAGTGCACACGACGTGTTCACTGCCATCGTACATAGGGATGCATCCTCCTCCTCGAGACGGCTCTCTGGCTCCGCGCCGCACTTCTTTATTCTTTGTTTGTTCTATAATCTAGATTATAGTGTAGCCTGAGGTCAACTTTACTTCAGGAATTGAATATAATCCGCATTCATTCCCCCCCCCCCCCCCCCCCCAAAAAAAGAAGAGAAAACCAATGTGCCACGCTATACGTCATCGACGAATCCAACAGCGTCCTCAGAAAGTCTACCAAAAACAACTAAACAAATCCCCAAAAGTCCTTATTTCCTTATTTCCAACACCGACAGAAAGTTGTTTAGAAGATCAGATCATGTTCTTTCTCAGTGCTCCTTCATCATCATCCTCATCATCAGCTCCTTAAAGAGCGCTCAAAGGAAAAAAAAAAGTCTCCGTGTCGTCGTAAACCCAACGGGTCTA
The DNA here is from genome assembly GCA_027704905.1 of Muraenolepis orangiensis. Lineage (NCBI taxonomy): Eukaryota > Metazoa > Chordata > Actinopteri > Gadiformes > Muraenolepididae > Muraenolepis > Muraenolepis orangiensis. Next base: position 2,803,911 of record CM051017.1, read on the forward strand.
ACTAAACATCCCATAATGACAATATATACACATACATCCTCACTGCTGTGAGAACAACTAAAAGTTAGGACGAAGTTAAAACTGATATTCTGATATATATATTTTGGTTCGGTTCCTTTTCTTTGTCACTCCACACTGCGGAGCAGGGTTCTGATCCGTAACTTGGGGTCGTCTCTGCGCTCTCAGGAGTGGCTGCTGGCAGAAGGGGAATTCCTCATGTGTTACTCTATCCTTGGCCACCGTTAGGGTATAGGAGCTGGGAGAGGATGCTGCGTTGGAACGTTATCCCGGTCTACCGCAACGCGATTTCCGCCCCCCCCCCCCTTTCCTACTACATCCTACGGTACAGCGGTGTTATGCCAGGTGTTAACCGTTTCCAGGAGCGAGAGGAACGACACATTCAAGGGAGGGCAATACATATGGAGTTTGGACGAACCATTTGACATAGTAATAGTCGAAACATGTAACGGATACCCCTTTATCGGGAGCTCTTCCCCTCCTCTCTCTCGCTGCAAAACACGTGTACCGTAAAGTCCCGCCCCCTCCCTCTGGCCAATAACGCTAATTTGGAGCATCCTGTCCCAGGCGTCCCACCGTGAGAGGAGAACCGAGGGTGAGCTTTGTGCGCCATGAGTGCACAAGCCTGTCGTTCTATGATCTATTATGGTCTGTGTTCAACAGGAGACATATATTAGATTAGATTAGATTAGATTAGATTAGATTAGATTAGATTAGATTAGATTAGATTAGATTAGATTAGATTAGATTAGATTAGATTCAAATGTATTGTCAGAGTGCAAATGTTGCAGTAAAGTGCATGGTAATATATAATGTACAGTTGTTGAATAATATGTAAAAACTGTCTCTACTAACTACTAAAACTACTAAAAACAGGTATAAAATAACTTATAGAATAGGTATGAGATATGTGCAGAACTATAGGTATATATACATACAAGGTAAGTATACAAGTATAAACCAAAGTATAAGGTATATATAATAAGGGTCTGTGAGCCTTCTACCTGTGTCACTTGGAACACAGATCATCATCCAACATTGAACACAGCGGCTGGTTGGTGTGAATGCGTTAAACATGTCAATAAAACACAGGCGCATCCAATACCATCACACCATCACGTTCAGTTAGACGCCATCATCTCATCATCATCATCATCATCATCATCATCATCATCATCATCATCATCATCATCATCTTCATCATCAGAAATGATTTAGAAACAGTTATGCGGCTATAGCCTTTAATCACAAGCTATATATGTTCATGCCCAGTAGACTCTCATAACTATCTAAACAACAACTTTCTGAGTTGTATTAAAAAGTTGTATTTAATATGATGGATATGGATATGGATGTGGAGGACCGCGAGACTTCAGGCCTACTTTATGTACCTTGCACAATGGCGCCCTCGTCTGGTCATTAAATAAAACCAAATAATACACAGGTCTACCGTGGTACACCGACATGGTACATTGTTTTGTACATACCGGCGTGCACTTATATAGGCATGTGTGTGTTTTACCTCACCGTACTTCTGTGTTTTAGGCTAGGCTATAGAAAGGTCTATCTATTTATTTCTTCTCTATTCAGTTTTTATATATTTTTATTTTGTTTGCATGCATAATGCCAACTGTCAACTTCACATGCATTATGCATGCCAACAAAATACAAACACGTTGGGAATCCCAAACGTTTAAATACACATATTAAGTTAGCATCTTTATACTCGTTCTTATACACGTTCTGGGAAATAGTTCAAACGAATGACGTCATGAAATCCTCAGCAGAGATGCAAGTGTTTTTCACATTTGCATCACCCATTTAATGTACATTAATGCACATTATTTAAATGTGTATTTACTTTGTTTTTCCCTGCCAAAACGGTGTTGTGCTGGTGATCGGGGTAACCTACTACACACAATACCAACAACTACTTTGGAGGGGGTACATTTGGAAAAATTAGTAGTATATAGAAGTATGTATTTCTCTATATATATTTAGTATATATTTATAAGTGACTATAGGCTATATTGTACTCCTGTCGCTTGCTCGGTGCTCACGTGCACACCACGCGCGCGTTTGTTATTCAATGTGACAACACGTGACGTCATCGACGGCCACCCGGCGCGTCACACCCGCAGCCGCCAACCGACGTGCGCTCTTCCATTTGGACTGTGTGACTTATAAGAGTTGCTCCTTTCGGGGTGAAAAGTGACCGATCTGACAGAAGAACGGACCGAGGCGATGACGCATCCACCCACCCCTGCTACGAGTTAAACCCCTTCTTGCGTTTGTTTTTTACTTTGCATTTCTTGCACATAGACTACTTTTGCATGTTTGACCTCCACAATATCATGATGTCATATGTTGTGAAGACGATGCCGGGATGGGCACGGACACGGACGGGCTTGAACCTGGAACCCTGCACTTTTAAAAGACTAAACCACCCAATACTATGCTCCGGTCGCCTCGCCTCGACCGGAGGAGGAGCCGGAGGAGCCGAGCGCCACGACGAGACCCCCGAGCCGCATGTGAGGCGACCCCCCCGGCAGAGGACTGATGCCTCGTTTCCACCAAAGAAAGCCCAGTTCGGGCTCTCGCGAGTCAACGGAGCCGGTTCGCATTTGGTTCAATTGGGGAGCCGGCAAAAAACCGGTTTGCGTTTCCACTGCCTTTTTCGCCGAGAGAGCCACGTCATGACGTCACTGTTAACGTCTCTGCTTTCCCAGCAGCTCGCGCCAACTTCCACAACAGTATATTACATGATGGATGTGTAAAGTGTTGCGCCTGGCTTTGAGGCTACAAACAGCTGCTCGTCTTTAGTGCTATGGACGCGATTACGTTGAAGCCCCTAACTGTGATAAAGGACTATACTAATAAAATGGACTTGACGTTAGAGCTGCATTAATAGAGTACTTAAACAGAAGGGACCATTTGCCTTTTCTTCTTCAAAACTGTCATCTTGTATTATGTTTCTCGGTTGATAAAGCATAATGAAGCGGACATTGTATGAAAAATAGAAATGTTTTATTTAAAAAAAACAAAAAAACATTAAATACACAATATACAGTAATCACAAAATGTAAAAGTATAGAGTGCAGTGTAATAAGTCCATGTTAATAAAGCTCCGATGGGCTGAGGGGCTCCTGTGAGCTGCAGCCCAGTGGGGGCCGTAGCTCCGCATCGCATCGTCCAGGGAAGACGACTCCATAAACAACTAAAACAAGAGAAAAGTGCATTAAAACATGACTCCATTACACTTTACTGTTTTTAGAAAGTAGCATCCTGACGTTATCAAGGTTAATATCGGCTAACAGAAGCCTAGCAATCATAGCTCCTCATTTGTGATGATAGGAACATAACATTGATGTGATAATGAGCAGCTCGCTAAACAGATTATAAATACAAAGCTGGTTGGCAACACGGGAAAGATTTATAAAGTAAAACTTACCAGGACCAGAGTGACAGCAGCGGATCATCAGTTTGTTATCGATTAGCCCCTCGTATCGTCCAGTTTGTTATCGATTAGCTCCTCGGTCCTGTCCCCCGCTGAAGACATCTCACGCTGTAGTTTTTCTAATAGCGGTTTGTTCTAGAAGCTCCTCTAGTTTATTGTGACCTTCTGCCGAGGACAACAACGCAAACAAACGTAGTTTGTCTCGTCCACGGACCACTGTCACCTTCACGTCCACGGAGAATTTTACTGATTTTAAAGATGGCGGAAAAAAACTTTGAGTTTGTTTTGAGTTTGTCCGATAAGCCACGCCCCCAGCCCCGTAAGCCACGCCCCCAGCCCCTGACGTAGTGGAGCCGGCTGGCCAGCTCAGCTTCGAAGTGGAGCCGCAAACGAACCACTTAACGGAGCCGGAAAGCGGCTCCGTTGCGGTGGAAACCCAAAGAACTGGTTCGCGATGACGCGCGGGCTCCGGAACGGCTCTCAAAACAGCTTGGTGGAAACAAGCCCTGAGAGGAGGGGCGCTGCGGGGCCTCAGCACCAGCAGGTCTCCGTTGACTTTGAGCAGACCCGGGAGGCCTACCGGAGCAAAGACTCCTTAGAACTGCTCAGGAGCCTGGTGGTGTTTAAGCTCTGCTCCTATGACATCCTGGTTGATAAAAACAAGGAGGTAATTCGTGACATAGGTTGTTATTGTTGTTATAACTGCCTATACCCCTGTTTACTACCTGTTGATTTCAAGATTCAAGATTCAAGATAACTTTATTTATCCCGAGGGAAATTAAGGTGCAACAGTTGACACAGGGGGAATGAATGCACACACAAATATACTAATACCTAAGCTAAAAACGAACTAAATTAAACTAGTATAAACAAAATATAACTAAAATAACTCTAAATGAATCTAAGTGTATTGATAGAAAAAGGAATACTTGGAATACTTGTATACTTACCTGTATATATCTGTATATATATATATAGATATATACCTATAATTCTGCACATATCTCATACCATCTCTATTATAAGTTATTTTATACCGTTTATAATAGTAGTTACAAAGTAGACCGTTTGTTCATCTTATTTAACAACATTATATATTACCATGCACTTCACTGTAACATCTGCACTCTGGTTAGATGACAAATTATTTTCGCTGTGCTGCATTGTGCTGTGCAATGACAATAAATCAGACTAATCTAATCTAATCTAATCTATAGTGAAGTGGTTGCTTGAAATGTACTTGCAGCTTCATTGAATTGATTCATTTGACCTTTTTTTTAAAGTTGGATAGTTTGATAATAGTTTGATAATAGTTAGTATGGTTATTATGTACAGTATATAGTATATATACATGCATATAAGAAGTAGATGCCAGTGTAGCTGTGTGGTTTGGTATTGCTGGCACACAAGCCAAATACTGACAATCAGTTCTATAGAGCCAGATCTTCCAAAACATATATAGGCAATATATATAGGCTATCTTTAGGCTTACTTTCTCTTAGAGTTCTCTTAGATGTTGGTCCAATGTGTTAGTCAAGTTCTCCTCGTATTATTATATAATACACTATCACGTTACAAGCTGCTCTATTTTAAGAATCATTCTCTCCAGCAATAGCTTCCCTCACATGATATTTTTTGGACGCCGTGATGTTGACACCCGTCCAGCTCTACATAATACATTAGAGGTTACAGATACTTTTCATCTAGCTGTTTGTGTGTGTGTGTGTGTGTGTGTGTGTGTGTGGACGGCAGGTTGAGTTTCCTCTCGCAAAGATTCCCAGACAAGCCAATTTTACTCTTATTAAGAGCTAACACAAATCCCCGGAATCCATGGGGCCATTAAATGTGAGGTTTAATTATTCCTGTGAGAGAAAAGACGCGTCTCTGCTAAGCAGTTTGGTGGTGGTGGTACGCATCATTCAGACCTTAAGTGGCCCTGCACAATGTAAGGCACGGCAGACCATGTTGCATTTGGGATATTCCAGCGAATTGCAAAGCACAAATGTACCATTATATTAACCTTGGTATTCCACTAAACAACTTAAAATCATTGCCTGGTCCTGCCCGTCTGACGGTAGCCCTTCTAGAATGGCTTAGTAAAAAAACAGAAAAAAAAATAATTGTATTTGTAAAGAAAATAAAGACTAATCGATTATTGATGTTTTCTGGTGTCTCCTCTTTAGATAATGGACCTGGGTAAGAAGGTGCTCGGCCAGAGGGGATTCGAGCAGTTTATGAAGATGACATTTTACGGTCAATTTGTGGCTGGCGAGGACCACCACGCCATCAAGCCCCTGCTGAAGAGGAACCAGGCGTTTGGCGTGGGCTCCGTCCTGGACTACAGCGTAGAGGAGGACATAGGCCCCGAGGAAGACCAGCTACAGTAAGGTCATACAAGTGGTTATTACAGTATGGTTCTTAAGATCATACAAGTTGTTATTACAGTATGGTTCTTAAGATCATACAAGTTGTTATTACAGTATGGTTCTTGAGATCATACAAGTTGTTATTACAGTATGGTTCTTGAGATCATACAAGTTGTTATTCCATCAACACAAGTCAGACTATCTGATATGTTATGGGAAAAACCATTATGACAAGAAATCTAAATCCGGAGGATTGAATCCTCTTCATTGGTCACACACACACACACACACACACACACACACACACACACACACACACACACACACACACACACACACACACACACACACACACACACACACACACACACACCACACACACACACACACACACACACACACACACACACACACACACACACACACACACACACACACACACACACACACACACACACACAGTGAAATGAGTTTCTCTGCATTTAACCCATCCTAGTATTAGATGCAGTGGGCAGCTATTGTATATACAGCGCCCGGGGAGCAGTGTAGGGGTCTGGTGCCTTGCTGAAGGGCACCTTGGCAGTGCCCAGGTGTTTCAGGGTCTTAAACATTCCGGACCTTCCGGTTACCAATCCAAGTCCCAACAGGCTGAGCTACTGCCCCCACTAGAGTCTCCTCAAGAGTCTCCACAAGCAACATAGACACCACTCAGTCTGTCCATTTCTACCCCAAGACGCAAGGGCCATTTCATGTGGCCTGACATGTGTCATTGGGTAACAGCACCCTGTCAACACATGTCTTCTGTAAGGGAGACTTACTTGCTTATCTAGTGTAGATGTGCCTCATCCCACACACAGATGTCCACTTCTTGGAGGTGAGATATGGGGATTGAGATAACATTACCGTTATCACCGTAACCCCATTATCCAATCCTCAGAAAACCAGGAATAGAGCTTATTGCCGGTTGCACAATATACAAAGTTTCACTGTAAAGCAATGACCGTGTCAATTTTATATTTGAGCCAATTCCTAGTTGAGTCCAGAGTTGTATGATACTTTCACACTTTTATTACTAGAGCGATATCTCCCAATCTCAACAAAGCAACAGGTTAGACTTGAGTTATTGAGTCTGTGTCCTGCTTTTCCGTGTCCGGCGAAAGATATATCAGGCTTCGGCTAGACAGACTTTTCCCCCGGCCCGAGGTCGCAGGCCATGCAGACAGAAGGCAGCGGCGGGATGAGGCCGGTTAAGTCTGC
>CM051017.1:2816008-2836008 GCA_027704905.1 Muraenolepis orangiensis
TTCTGTGAGAGAGCTTTATCATAAGACTCATTCACCGCTTCAACAACTCACTTCAGCCCCGGGGTGGCGGGAAAACTACTAACTAACTAGAAAAACATACGCAACATGAATTACATGAACTATGATTATGGAATAGGAACTAATAATACATTGGATTTATATAGTGCTTTTTTATTATAGCACCCAAAGACGCTAAACAGGAAAACAGAAAGTACACAAGACATACAAAGAAAACAATTTCAAAGGGAAATGGAAAATAAGGGGAGGGGATTGAGTGGTGTACAACAATCTTAAGGGCCTTTAAGTTGGACAGGGTGTATCCAATGAACATCACTCTTTGGTCTTTGGTTAGCTTTTAGTGGTTAGTTCTACAAAATCTATACTCTCACACATATAACTTTAGAAGTTCAGCTATAACACAGTAGGACAGATCAGAAGTTCTGCTATAACACAGTAGGACTGATCAGAAGTTCTACTATAACACAGTAGGACTGATCAGAAGTTCTGCTATAACACAGTAGGACTGATCAGAAGTTCTACTATAACACAGTAGGACTGATCAGAAGTTATACTATAACACAGTAGGACTGATCAGAAGTTCTGCTATAACACAGTAGGACTGATCAGAAGTTCTGCTAGAACACAGTAGGACTGATCAGAAGTTCTGCTATAACACAGTAGGACTGATCAGAAGTTATACTATAACACAGTAGGACTGATCAGAAGTTCTGCTAGAACACAGTAGGACTGATCAGAAGTTCTACTATAACACAGTAGGACTGATCAGAAGTTCTGCTAGAACACAGTAGGACTGATCAGAAGTTCTACTATAACACAGTAGGACTGATCAGAAGTTCTGCTATAACACAGTAGGACTGCTGGATCCCATTAGATCTCTACAAGTAGTACTGAGGGTGGAGTTGTCTTGTTGACTTGAGACATGTGTGTAAACACACTCAGCGTGTCACTCCCCATCCATCAAGTCTGCCTCTGACTGTCACTCAGCAGAGGGAGTCAGAGCCCCCCCCCTGGTCTGAGGCGCTACGCTAAGAGATGCCACTGAAATAGCTGGTCGCCCGCAATCACTGTTGTAGTTTATTTATTGGTATCATTCGCTCTATATTTCACCCGCCATGTATTGCACACGAGAGATGATTTTGTTTTTGCGTCTCTGGGACATTAATGTCTGAATAGATCCTGCATGTCATGTTTAATGCGTTTGCTGGTAGGCTGCAGAAGACGGTGCGTCTTCCGCAGCCTACCAGCAAACGCATTAAAGCTCGCCTTCTGGAATGATTATTTTCATATAAGCAAACTGTTGTTGTCTGAAGATGTTGCACATTTACTTTCACCATTGGAAGTTTATTGCCCACTAAATAGTAATGCAGTGTATCTGAGTAATATATGCACTCAAACGCATACCCGTAGACACTCGTGAAACGAGTTGCACGTTAGTGCCAGATGTGGATATATAAATACACATACAAATGTTGTGTATATATTTAAGCCCACTATATTTTAACTGCCCCATGTTCTGCCCACTATAAAGACGTTTGTGATAGCCAGTTAGCGAGGACTACAACCATTGTTGTCACCACGGTGATGAATTATTATAAATAGGCAATTTTCATAAAGCACGAGACCCTCAGACGGAGTGCTAATCTACGCAGCGCAGTGGAGAGGCAACAACAACAGCCGTCTTTAAGTGTTCTGTTGTGTGTTCCGGACGCAGATTAACCCTCCACTCGGTGGTGTGTTCCTCCCGGTGTGTGTTTCACTGACGGAGTGTTATTGTTTATCCCCTCTCTCGCTGTTTGACTCTATTATCTACGTGGAGCAGCTTGTGCTCAATGCTTCAGCAGGCGGCCGTGCAACAAAGTTATAACGGTTATTATTATATTTTCATTTGAAGTGGGGGTTTCTTTTCACAAGGGAGATTTACAGGGTAACCCCTCATGGCCCTCGGTCCATATTACTTCAGTTAACAAGACCTGATCAAGGACATAAACATGGCGGACCTTTTTCTCTTGATTAACCCTGAATTGGCCCGTCTTTCTCGTGTGTGTGTGTGTGTGTTTGTGCCTTTGTGCTTTTGTATGCATGTATATCTTTGTGTGTGTTCATGTGTGTGTGTGTGTGCCTGAGTGTGCATGCATGTGTTCATGTGTGTGTGTGTGTGTGTGTGTGTGTGTGTGTGTGTGTGTGTGTTTGTGTGTTTTTGCCTTTGTGTGTGTGTATGTGTGTGTGTGTGTGTGTGTGTGTGTGTGTGTGTGTGTGAATATGTGTGTGCGTTGCACGGTTGTGTGTGTGTGTTTGTGTGTGTGCCTGCTTACTTGCATGTGTGTGTACATGTTTGTGTGTGTATGTGTGTGTGTGTGTGTGTGTGTGTGTGTGTGTGTACCTATGTGTGTTTGCCTGTGTGCCTGTGTGTGTTCATGTGTGTGCGTTGGTGCCTGAGTGTGCATGCATGTGTTCATGTGTGTGTGTGTGTCTGTGTGTGTGTGCGTTGCTCGGTTTGCGCGTGTGTGTCCGTGTGTTGCACGGTTGCGCGTGTGTGCCTGCCTGCCTGTGTGTGTGTGTGTGTTCACGTGCGTGCTTGTGTGCGTGCGTTGCTAGCATGCGGAGGACAACGGCGTTCGGCTGATGGTGGACGCCGAGCAGACGTACCTGCAGCCTGCCATCAGCTACCTGACCCTGGAGATGCAGCGGGTCTACAACCAGAAGAAGGCCCTCATCCTGAACACCTACCAGTGCTACCTCCGGGTAGGGTTAGGGCCCTATATCCTTATTCACCTGTAGAACCAGAGACTCCATATCCTTCTGGATGTTGTAATATGGTGATATGGCATAAGTGTTTTTAAAGGCTGCATTGCAGTAAAATGACGCCTTCTCTTCTGGACAGACTGTCCTAGCTGTTCCATTATTTGCACTCAAGTTCTTAACAAAATGAGGAAAACACTGAAGTATTTATTTCACACAGGGGTGTATAAAAGCAGACTTTACAATGTATTGTTATCGAAATATTAAATGTCTCTTTTGGCTTCGCACAGGAACATCTGTTGGCAATATAATGTGCTGAAATCAGAATCCAGCATCTAGCATTTAGCATGTGCCTCACCATGAGTATAAACAGCAGTGGCCTTGGTGTGTGTGACGGTGTGTGTAATAAGAACCTGTGTGGAGATTCACTGTTGTGTTGGGACCTCTGTACCGTCTGCTGAGAGACACTGACCAAAGTTCTCTATCGCCACTGTTTACACTGTTTACAAAAAAATTGCTCTTCAGGGCAGAATCGGTACAAGGTAGTTGGAAAATGATATTGGCAACCGGGTGTGATCACCCACCCAGACCTGTATGATTTATGGTTGCTACGGTGACTTGTTTCCCATTCCGTGGTCACACTCCCAACCATCCCTGGGATGAAAGGAGGATCCCTCCTCTGGGTTCCTCCTCCTCAAGGTCTGTGATTAAGGGTGGGATTCATGGAGGGGACCACACACACACACATGGTCATAAACATAAACACTGACAGAGCAGCAGAGAGAGAGAGAGAGAGAGAGAGAGAGAGAGAGAGAGAGAGAGAGAGAGAGAGAGAGAGAGGGAGAGAGAGAGAGAGAGAGAGAGTAGTGTTTGACTCCCTGCTGGCTGCGTGCAGGAGGCCTACGACAGCGTGACGGCGGACCTGGAGAGGTCCCGGCGTGAGGGCTGGTGCTTCGGGGCCAAGCTGGTGAGGGGGGCCTACATGCATCAGGAGAGGGAGCGGGCCGCAGAGATGGGCTACCCGGACCCCATCCACCCCGACTACCAGGCCACCAACCGGATGTACCACAGGTGAGACGGGAGGGGGGTTGGGGGTTGGGGACGGGGGGGTTTGGGGGGGGGGTGTGGCGGGTGAGCCTTGGGGGGGGGATCTGTGAGCGTGTCGTTGGCAAAGAGCACAACACAAACTCAGCCAGCAGCAGCAAACTGTCAAATAAGATTGTAGGAATACACAATATAATAGCGTTACAATCCCCTTCTGAAAGCTTCATCCACGTCTCCGTAACGAAACCAGAAACCAGGCGTGGCTCTGATCAGTTTGTTAACTCTGCGGTGAAGCTGCTTGTACTCCTATTGGATAATCCACTCCAGGAACGCCAGATCTGATTCCAGGTGGATGTGAGGTACGGCGTCTAATCGGGTATCCCAGTCTGTGTCTGTGTCAAAACGTGGGTTGTGACGTAGTCGCACGGAAGGTGAGGCTCTGCACGAGAGGTACCGATGCTCTGTGTGTGTGTGTGTGTGTGTGTGTGTGTGTGTGTGTGTGTGTGTGTGTGTGTGTGTGTGTGTGTGTGTGTGTGTGTGTGTGTGTGTGTTGAAGGTGTCTGGACCACGTCCTGGAGGAGATCGCACTCAACAGGAAGGCCAACATGATGGTGGCGAGCCACAATGAGGACACCGTGAAACACACACTGAGGAGGTACCCACACACACACACACACACACACACACACACACACACACACTGTATATGTGTGCATATGCATACTGCATACTGTATATATATATATATATATATATATATATATATATATTGTCTTCTAATGTTTGGTTTGTGTCTCTCATTGCCTCATTTCTCTTCATTCTGTCTTGTGTTATTTACTCACATCTCTCTTACTTTAAGTCGGTTAAGTTGAGGTCTTTCCTTTCTATTTTCTGTTCTCTTACTTACACTCATGTTTTCTCTCAATCCTTATCTCCTCCATGCAAGATATCTCTCTCTCTCTCTCTCTCTCTCTCTCTCTCTCTCTCTCTCTCTCTCTCTCTCTCTCTCTCTCTCTCTCTCTCTCTCTCTCTCTCTCTCTCTCTCTCTCTCTCTAAACGTCTCCCCTCTTTCACCCTGCAGGATGAATGAGTACGGCTTGGCTCCGGGTGAGAATATGGTCTCCTTTGGTCAGCTACTTGGCATGTGTGACCAGATCAGCTTCCCACTGGGTAAGGGAAGATAGATGGACCCACGCATGTCTACACACACACACACACACACACACACACACACACACACACACACATACATTTCATCCGCAAAAACACGTCCATACTAAAAAAAAAAACAGCCCATAATATGCCAGTGACCTTTAGCTTTTGGATACGGTGCCATTGATTATTCGTTTGTTCGGCTTCTTGTGGATTGAATGTTTTTTTGTTACTTTCACTTTTTCCAATCCCGCCGTCTCCCTCACGACGCTGACTGTAAGCACACTGGCTGCAGGGCGGTAAGTCGCTGACCTTTCAACCCCCGGGGGGGGGGGCCTTCTGATTGGCAGCTTTTCTCAAAGCAGGCCCCCCGCGACGGGACGCTGACATCCTTTCTACCGTGGAAAGGATGTCAGCGTCCGTGTAAGTCAGTCGTCGTTGTGTTCCGGGGGTCGGGTCACTTCTATCTCCCCCTGACGTCCACGCAGACGACCTCATCTTTGGTGGAGGCTGTCTCCAGGGCGAGGGCGAGGGAGTGCGGGGGGGGGGGGGCAGGGGGGTCAGCGGCAGCGGCCGTCTGACTCAATGGGTTAACCTTTTAAAGCCGTCCCTTTATCCTGCAGTCTCCATGCCGAGAGCCCGCCGATATGCAACAACTTTTCCATTGTACGCTGCTCACGACCTGCCTCTCTTCTTGTTCTTTCTTTTCCCTCTCTCTCTCTCTCTCTCTCTCTCTCTCTCTCTCTCTCTCTCTCTCTCTCTCTCTCTCTCTCTCTCTCTCTCTCTCTCTCTCTCTCTCTCTCTCTCTCCTTCTCGTCCTCGCAGGGCAAGCGGGCTTCCCGGTCTACAAGTATGTCCCGTACGGGCCGGTGAACGAAGTGATGCCCTACCTGTCCCGCCGGGCCCAGGAGAACCGCGGCTTCATGAAGGGAGCCGATCGAGAGAGGCAGCTGCTGCTGAAGGAGCTGAAGCGCCGGCTGGCCTCTGGGGAGATCTTCCACCGGCCCGTCTACTAGCAGCGCCGCGCAGAGGAGGGAGGGGGGGGGGGAGAGAGAGATAGAGAGAGGGGGGGGTGAGAGAGTGGGGGAGATGGGGGGAGAGGGAGAGAGAGGGGGGAGAGAGAGTGGGGGAGACGGGGGGAGAGAGAGATAGAGAGGGGAGGGGGGGGAGAGAGAGATAGAGAGAGGGGGGGGAGAGAGAGGGGGGTGAGGGAGAGAGAGAGGGGGAGGAGAGAGAGTGGGGGAGATGGGGAGAGAGAGAGATAGAGAGGGGAGGGTGGGAGAGAGCGATACAGAGAGGGGGAGAGAGAGAGAGGGGAGAGAGAGAGGGGGGAGAGAGAGAGAGGGGGGGGGGAGAGAGAGGGGGGTGAGGGAGAGAGAGAGAGGGGGAGGAGAGAGAGTGGGGGAGATGGGGAGAGAGAGAGATAGAGAGGGGAGGGGGGGAGAGAGAGATACAGAGAGGGGGAGAGAGAGAGAGGGGGGGGAGAGAGAATGAGTCTTTTTTCGCATGCCTCTTTCACATCAGAGCAGCTGCATGCCACATGCAGCGCGCTGCCATTGTCTGTCTGCATAGCCGGACATCTGTTAGTGTTATCTGTCCATGTGTCTCCTCGCTCGCTCTGGCGATTATTTATTCACCCCATCTTCACACCATTTACTTTTTGTGTGTTATCACACAACAAATCCCTCTCATTGTCCTGACTCCCAGTTTTCATATTGTTTTATGTTTATTTTATCACTCTCCCAGTCCTGGGTCACCCCCCCCACATCCCCCCCCCCCACACATCCCCCCCCCCCCACCCCACCCATCCCCCCCCGCCCCCCCACACCCCCCCCCCCCACACACACACACACATGCGACTGTATCTCCCTCACCGCTACCTCAGCATCTCTGACACGTGTTTCATCCAAAGCCCCGCCCACCTCCCCCCCCCCCCCCCCCCCCCCCCCAAACCCGAACCCCAGCCGCCGGATATCCATCAAGGGGGTGTATTTTACGAGCCCCCAAAAGGAGCGTGCAAAGTGTCAATGGAACTGGAATAAGGGGAAGGCTATTTTTATCGCTCCATTCATCTCGCAGCGCGAGGACGGCGCGGGAATAAAGCAAATAACAAGCCTGATTTAAATAGCCAGTAAAGAGAGCATCAATATTCCTCTGGGTTTATTATACGGGTCGGGGAGTCGGGGACCGTCACGCCGGGAGAGAGCGCCCAGGCGAGGCTCCGGGCCGCAGAGCCTCTTTTAAGAGGTAGCCTCTGATTGTTTGGAAATCGTTCACAAATTTTTTTTATGAGGCCGTAAACGTCCCGTCCCCCCCCCTCCCCCCCCCTCCCCCCCCCTCCCTTTTTCTAATGCCACGGTGATGTTTCAGTTTTTGTGTTTTTTACGAGGGGAATGTATTTCTCCGGTCCCTGCTGTTATGTGAACATAACATTCATTGAATAAAAGTTAACAAGAGTGACGACTCTTTAGTGGAGTTTTCCAGCAGCCACCAGGAGGCCACCTGATACACACACACACACACACACACACACACACACACACACACTACAACACAATACAATACAATACAGCGTGTGACACCACTTGTGTGTTGTGTGTTGTGTCTTGTCGTGTTTAGGGCCTCTTACTTTAGCTTGGTCGGGGTTGAAAGTGAATCTTCAGAAAATGGGCTATATAGTGTTTTTATTTTTTTCATCTTTCATTTCATCAATCGTTCAATTGTTTTGTCAAAATGTTTCACTCGGGTGTATTATTATTATTATTATTATTATTATTATGTTTTCATGGATTGTTGATGTCTGAACTTTCAGTGGTCAGTTCTTTGTTTTCTGCTGTGGTGTACTCTGCTCAGTGGCGGCTGGCCCATAGGGGGCGATGGGGCGCCGCCCCCCCTAAACCACACGCACAAACAAAATATAAAAAAATTAAAAAAATTAAAAATATATATCAATTGTCAATATGTGTTTAAAATATGGAATGCACCCAGAAATATGTGTAAAATATGATTTTTAAATAATTTGCGCAACATAATATGCTTTTCCTAGTACACATCTGCCTAGTACACTGTGGCCGTGTTCCATTTCAGGGTCTGCAGCCTTAAGGGCGCATTTGTATGACGATGCTGCTGGGGCGCTTTTCAAATCGCCCCACGGAGGCGGGTCTCTGTAGCAGTTTAGCCAATTGCTGATTCAAGATATAAACGAGTGACATAAAATGTAGCCAATCAGCGTCCTCAAAACGTCTTCCGCTGGGGCGCTTTTCAAACAGCCCTCCCGGAAGACTTTGGAGCATCGAGCATCGTCATTTGTGTGCGTCCACAGTGTACTACTAGGAAAGGCATATTATGCTCTGTCTCTGCGGGCGCCATTTTAACTACAACAAGTTCAACAATGGCGAGCGTGAGCACTACCCCAAGACTCAACCCGGTCCCTAACTCGGTGAGCACTACCCCAAGACTCAACCCGGTCCCTAACTCGGTGAAATCTCTCATTCAAGAGCCGTTTGAGAGAAGAAGTTTGGCGGACAAACTTAAGGTGAAAGATCTGGGCCCAGATCAACCTGATATTGTGTTTTCATGTTTTCATTTTCTGACTGACATTTGAGTTAAGTTTCTCAGTTAGAGAGATACAATTTTCTATGTTTTACTGCATTTTACTGCAGCAACCCTGCACACTTACTCCTCAGAATGGACTGTTTAACAAGTCACTCAATTACAGTTTTATCTATGGGACCGTGTCATTTCAGTTTTTGAGCAGCCCCGAGCAAAAGCAATGGTGTGTTGGAGGGTGTTGTTTTTACATGTCCCAAGGAAGGTCTTTATATGTTGACATCCATTGACACACTTATTTGAATTTAAAAACCAACACTGAACAGTTAATGAGTGTGTGGGTTGGAGTTGGAATACAGTTCTTGATATTGTAATAAAAGTCCTGATTGAAATGTCTTTTCAGCAATTTTTTACATGTGTTAATATTTAGGTTAAGCTAATTCTCATTTAGATTTATAGTATAGCTTTGGTTTGCTTGGTATTGGTTTGCTTGTCCTGGTAAGCTAACTTGGTAATAGAAGTTGAACAAACAAAGTTTTACATGTTGAGCCAACTTGATAGACATTTGTAAAAACGTGATAAAATAAGTTTAACCAACATCTTTTTAAGTTATCTTAACTAATATTTTCTAGTCCAAATAACTTGACACATGAAGTTGTGTCAACAGACTACAAGTTGTATCAACTAATTTATTGAAGTGTAATCAACTTGACACTAAATGTTGAATCAACTTGACTAAACTTAACTCAGTCAAAGCAACAAGATGACTTGACTTAGTCAAGTTGAGTCAACAAATCATTTTTAACAGTGTAGCTGTTCAACTTGATGAAGGCTACAGGATAGGGATCTGTCAACACAATGAGGAGGTGGACAAAAACACATCCTGTCTAAAATAATAGAAAGTGATGGACAGAAGGGCGACATTTCAATACAAAAAGTAATTGTATATAATGTAATTAACAATATGTAATTGTAAATTTAAAAAATGGTATAGCCCCCCCTGGTGAAAAATGCACCAGCCGCCACTGCCTCTGCTGTACCTGTTTCTCAACTACACATGATGTCAAAAGATAAACCTTGCTATGTAGCACTTGCTTATACATGTATATAACTTAAACATGTTTTACATACCTCAATAAAACAATGACTATGCACAATTTGATTAATTTATTATTATTATTATTATTATAAAAAAACAAAAGTCCAAAAGTCCAAGTATTGATCAGTCTGTGGTCCAGTGAAGCGGAGCCGGGCCATTTCCTCCCAGGATCAATCGCAGTGTGAAGTGTGTTTTAATAAGCCGCCTTGACGCTGCCCTACTTTGTGTAGACCAGGGGTTCTCAAACTTTTTGGGGCCAAGGGACCCCTTACAGGGGAACAAAAAATGTCAAAGGACCCCCTCAATATCGTTCCGCCAATTAAACATACGCTAACTACTGCTATTTGTACTCTCTTAGATGCCATTGGAACTAGTTTTATTGTAAATCATTTCAACCAACATACTTTGGACCTGTTTCTGAGAATGAACAGAAATACTTTTTAATTTGAATCATGTTAATACCACTTATATACTTTGTATATTTATATGTATATTATAAACTCATATTACAGTAACAAGACATAGTCCTATGAACAGTAACAAGATGAACAGTAACAAGACATAGTCCTATGACCATGAACAGTAAATATGTGTGGCATAGTCCTTATAAACCCAGACATTTAAAATGTCTAGTCTAAGGTTGACTTTCATTTAGTGCTTCAACTTTCAAAAGACGCACTTCGGTCTCGAAAAAACCTAAATCAACATAATTGTTGTCGAATTTTCTCAATTTAGCTTGTTTGGGCTTAGCGTGACTTGACAATGTGAACTGACTGAAATATTGATCTGTATTTAGCTCGCAAGCTAGCAGGATGGATAATGGCCGAGCTACTCAGCAGCAGAAACAGTTTGTTGCGAGTTAAGTGAATGAATCATGATTGAATTGATGTGTCAACAATCACATCAGAGTTTCTATTGGCCCAAAGCTAACATGGGTGGGACTAATGAATACAATATGCTTGTTTGATTGGCGCAAAGTCTGTAGATATTGATTTTTTTAAACCAAACTTTATTAAAAAAAAATATATATATATATATATTTAATTTTTTATTTTACAAATTATTTTGCGGACCTCCTGGCTGTGGTTCGCTGACCCCAGTTTTAAAACCCATGGTTTAGATCACACGCACAAGGACTACCAGATTTAAGGATAGTTTTTATCCACAGGCAGTGACCTACTGAACCGCTAGGAGTGCTGCCACTATCATAACATGTCATTAACATGACACTATCAGAACATGTCATTAACATGACACTATCATAACATGTCATTAACATTACACTATCATAACATGTCATTAACATTACACTATCATAACATGTCATTAACATTACACTGTTATACTTTGCTGGACTTTCTGGACTCATCACAGTTACTGCACTGTATTCATGATGCTGCTGCACTACTGGCACTTTAGATGCTTTAAATATTTTTGCACAATTGAAACAAAACTTTATTAAATTAAATCTTAATAAAAAAATAATATTCTTATCATATTTTAAATTGATTCAAAACATGTAAATATCATCCGTCACTATATTGGTCTTTTTATTTGTTTATTGTTTATTTTTATTGTATATAGTATTTTTTTTCTTTATAATATATATATATAAATCATACTGCAGGAGGGAATGGGGAGTAAGCATTCCATTGTACTTAAAACATCTTGTATCTTGTATTTTGTATTTTTCTACACGTGAACTCGGACCGAATCGGAGTCCCCCGACTTTAGTCTCTGACACTCTGATACTATGATCTATTTCATTTGACATGTACTCCGCTTTCAATGTCATGCTATTTATTTCCTCTCTTGTTCTCTATGTCAATCAATAGGGAAGGAGGGGAGGATGTATTTGCAGACTAGTCTGTATTGGTATTAGGCTGGTGAATGTCATTTTTGAGAATATGTTTCCAAGTATAAAAGTGTAATGTACGTATATTATACATGTAAATGTATAATAGCGTCTGTTACTTAGTGCCTCTGTAGACTCAGGTTGGAGTCCCCACTAAAGTTAGCCACCAAGAAGGGGGCCTCCCCAATCGGGTCCCACCAAAGGCCCATCTCCATCCAATTTGGATGTTCCCTTGAATCGTAATGATGTCATGTGAATAGTAATCTCATTTATAACCTCTGACCTGTCTCTGCTCCCTGGGTTGGTGGTGCTATTGCCAGACACCTGGGTTTGATTCCTACCGAGGGCTCTCTCAACGGTAGGTCTCTCATTTCTAAATAATGGGAAATGTAAAGTCAAGTAAAACATCCGATCAGCTTCTAGCAGGTGTTTAGAAAATTCAAGGTTTAGAAATTCATACTGCGGGATTGAATGAGGAGTAAGCATTCCATTGTACTTGTTGCATATGGCAAATAAACATCTTGAATCCTGAATCTTGGTTGGTGCAGTGAAAAGAGCTGTTTGATAACCACGGTCAACCTTGGTTCAAGTCCTGCCAAGTGCGTTGTCCATTTAATTCTGATGGTTCTTTTATTCTAATGCTGTCATGTCAATTGTAATTTTAACTATATATCCTCCGTTTAACTATATATCCTCCACTGCATCATGATGCAGTGGAGTGAGCTCGTCAATGACATGGGTTCAATTCCCACTGAGATTTCTGAAGATGGCAGTATTTATTTTCTAAGTCATGTGAATTGTAAAGTGAAATATATGTTTCAGACATGACATAGTCGGTGTCTTGGTGGTACGGTTAACAGCCTGTAGACACTGGTTCAAGTCCCCACTTAAATTGGCCACCAACAACTCACCGTTGGCAAACACTGGCTGTTGGTAGACACTCCATAGACTTAGGTTCAAGTCCCCACAACATGTGAAGAACCATAGAAGAACTGTGTTACAACTAAAAGTGTCTTGGAACATTAATTGTGTTGACTTGAGCAGCCCCCCCCCCCTAGTAGTATTGGGCAGTTTATTATAATCTTTCGACCATTATTTTAACACTATTTTTGGCATGTTGTGCATGTTGTGCATTTTTCGTTGCATTGACTTAAGAATTTAATTTAGATGTTTGGATCATTTCTGAGTTTGTCTAAGTATATTTTATTTATTTATTTATTGAAGTAGTGACAAGCATTTGGAGCCCCCGCGGCTTTGAATGTTTAAATGGATGTTTAAACTCACGTGTGATTCTGCTCTTCATCCATCTGACCGCCAACAGACACACAAGTGGTTGTCGTGCGTCTCCTATCAGGAACGCTTTGAGTTATTCTCGCAACTCGCAGTCGATCTAAACTCAATCCAAACGCTTTGCTCAACCAACCGATAATGAAAACAACACCACAATATTTTCTGACGGCACCCCGGTTGAGAAAGACTGGTTCTTTGAATGATTTTGGTTTTCAATTGCTTATTGAAAATATGAAGGAAAATAAAGTAATAGTTGCGTTTGAATGTAGAAACAACTGAGGAGCGCGCAGTGTACACACAGTACATTAACCCTTAAGCTCCGCTCATCAGCTGTCACATTCTCCTCCTCAAACCCTACATTTTCATTGTCAAGACGTTGTCTTTTATGTTTAGCTATAAATCGATCCATGGGGACTATGCAAGGGCTCAGTCCAATGGATGTATTGATCAGTCCTCAGTGAACGGCCCACTCCTGCGCAAATATTCTCCTTCGGTCTGCTTCAGCTTGCTCCTAAACAGCCGATGCTTCTACCCTGTTGATGATCGAGGCAACTACAATGAAAGTGTTGAAAGTCTGATTGTACGATATGATTCATTTTATTGATTGGCTTTGCAAACCGCACGTGGCCCCTGGCCGGGCCGCACGTGGCCACCAGTGCCTCTATGCTCTGCGGTGCCTCGTGAGAAGGTAGGCATAGGCAAGTGGTGGCTGGGAAACATCTACCGAGGCACCGTAGAGAGCGTCCTGACGGGTGGCGTCACTGTGTGGTCCGGCAACACCAGGAGATCAGTCCTGATGAGATCTTTAGGACCAGATGTTGAAAGAAGGCCATCTCCATCACTAAGGACTGCAACCACCCTGGGCACATCTCTTCTCCCCCCTACGGTCCGGTCGCCGGTTCCGCAGCATCCGTACAAGGACAGAAAGTTTTTTATCCACAGGCATGTGTGCCTACTGAACTGCTAGGAGTGCTGCCACTGGCATAACTCTCATTACAGGAACTGCACTGTTCTGCACTGTATTCATGATACACTACTGGCCCTTTAAAATGCTTTTTTCACAGTTCACCATATGTATATATCATCCATAAGTCACTTTATGGTTCTCTTTATTGTGTACAGTATTGTTATAGTTTAGTGTTGTTTGGGAGTAAGCATCCATTAAAGCTTGCTAGAATTGTAATTGGTGTTATTTTTAGATAATGTTAATGTTAGATAATGCAGTGAAAGCTGTTCTTCCTACATGTTCCAGAGGTGGTCTGACCACAGCACTACTCCTGGAGGCCTTCTGGAGTCAAGGTTCCGCGCTGCCTTCACACGTTCTGCATTTGATCCTCGCTTTAAGCTGAGAGGGGAGTCTGCGTGTCTGTCGGGAAAAGCCCGGCCCGTCGTCCCTCAGTCAGCCCAAATCGGCGTTGTCCTGGTACAGCCGCTGGGACGAAGGGCGTCGGATAGCGTAATGGATTCACTCGCTGAGTTTACCGTATCTAATGAATATTGACACTGTGCCGTCAAGACAGATATCTGCATACACATCTATTCTGCTCTTGTGTGGTGTGTGTGTGTGTGTGTGTGGTGTGTGTGTGTGTGTGTGTGTGTGTGTGTGTGTGTGTGTGTATGTATGTGTGTGTGTGTGTGTGTGTGTGTGTGTGTATGTGTGTGTGTGTGTGTGTGTGTGTGTGTGTGTGTGTGTGTGTGTGTGTGTGCACGTGGTGAGTAGCTCTAATGAGGTAGCACGTCGCTCTATGAGGTCTGGCTCCGTACAGAGCAGGGACGCCGACCTGGGATAGCGCTGAACCCCCTGTAGTTATGGAGTGCGCACACACACACACACACACACACACACAGACAATGGAAGTGCTTTGTCTCTGTGCAGAGTGAGAGGATGCGTGTCTTATTTGGTGAGCGTGATTACTGGCAAACCAATAAAGAAACGGCACAATGGATAAGCCCCAGCGTGGCCCATTTTGTGGTTCGTCAACAATCGGTGTGTTTTTATTATCATGCCAGGCATTAAGGGGACGAGGGCTGATGGGGACTTGGTCCGTGGGAGACAGCATGAATGCATCTGGTTTTAAGAGTTTAAGAGGCCGTCTAGTAAGAACTTCACGGAGGAAACTTCTCTTCTCTCTAGTTGACCAAATAATTGCTTGAGAACAATATTTTTATTTGTTCCCGCCCCCCAAATTAAACAATGGACCATTAATCAGGAACATAAAACATTGAACCATCATTTCACTCACGCTGACCCAGCACTGGGCAGCCATGCTGAACACCATCTATTATACAACCACAGCCGTTTGCTGCGGAACACAGAATCCAACAACTTTCTGGTTTTGTGAACTTTTTGTCACGGTTACGGTGGTTGACAGGGGGCGTTGCCAGGCCGCGTGCGCTAGAGGCGCACACACACGCACCTGCCAACCATTACCGTGGCTAATTGCCATTGATGTCACCTGGGGGCTATTTATACAGCGGCGTCAGTGAGAGACGTCGCTCGTTCGTACTAGGTCTAACCGGTACGCTACCAGTCCCCAGGTGACATTCATCCCTGGTCCTGATCACCCTGCTACGGACTATCGGAGAGATAGCCCGCCCGTCTGCTGTTCCAGCCCCTCGTCGGTCCCGGAGTACCGCCCGTCATCTACCTGTCGGTACGACGCACCTCGACCTCCCGGTAACCTGACCATCGCCTGTCCCCAACGATCCGTTCGTCTCCTACCTGTCGGCACGACGCACCTCGACCTCCCGGTAACCTGACCATCGCCTGTCCCCAACGAGCCGTTCGCCTACTACCTGTCGGCACGACGCACCTCGACCTCCCGGTAACCTGACCATCGCCTGTCCCCAACGAGCCGTTCGCCTACTACCTGTCGGCACGACGCACCTCGACCTCCCGGTAACCTGACCATCGCCTGTCCCCAACGATCCGCTCGTCTCCTACCTGTCGGCTTGACGCACCTCGATCTCCCGGTCCCAGCTCCCTCGTCGGTCCTGGGGGATAACCTTCTATTGTGTTTTGTGCCATCAATAAACCCCTGTTCTTCCTTTCCTGGTCTCCGCCTGCGTTCTGGGTCCAACCTCACCACACACCGTCGTGACAGAACGAACGAGCCAATATGGACCCCGGCGACGGAGATCGGGTGAAGCGCGAAATCCACGGTTACGCAGCGCAGTGGGAGCAACATCTGGCGGAAGCCCATGCGACAATTACCCGGCTGGTGGACATCACGGAGTCCCAGGGCGTACGCATAGCGCACCTCGAGGCGAGGGGTCCACAAACGCCGGTTCTCGCTGGTTCCGCGGAGCCGCACATCCCGCCCCCGCCGAGATACTCGGGGAATCCGGACACCTGCCGGAGCTTCCTGGTTCAGTGCAAAAACATATTTGAAGCACAGCCGTCCCGCTTTACGAGGGAAGCGGGGAGGATTGCGTACATAGTGAGTCTGCTGGAGGGAGGACCCCTCGCTATGTACGATGCGCTCCGTGCGCAAGGATCTCCTCTCGTGGAGACTTTCGTGGCTCTCGAGATGGAGCTGATGAGGGTGTACGACCACCCCATACGGGGCGCCCAGGCTGGACAACTCCTGTTGCGGCTTAAGCAAGGAACGCTTAGTCTTCGGGAGTACATCGCCCGGTTCCGCCGGTTGGCGGTGGAGTCCGGTTGGAACGAGGAATCGCTCCTGTCCGCGTTCCAGAGCGGACTCAACCGGGAGTTGGGCACGGAGGTGGCGTTGCGGGGCCAGAAGGGCACTGTGGATGAGGCCATCCAGATGGCCATTCAGGTGTCTGACCTAGCTATGCAGTGGGGGGACGGTCCGGGTCCTTCCAGAAGCGTCTCCCGCCCAGCTGAGGAGAGGAGATATTCTCGGTCCACCGCTTCCTTTGCGGAGGAGCCGATGCAGTTGGATCGGGTGGTCCTTTCCCAGCAGGAACGGAAGCGGAGGCTGGACACCGGAGCTTGTCTCTACTGCGGGACGTTGGGACACTCCATTCGCGACTGTCATCGTCGGCCAAAAGATCGGGCCCCTCAGTGACGGCGGGGTCCCTGAGGTGCCAGAATGCGACCCGCTCTCCAGCTCCACTTGCAGGCTCCCATTTTCACGGGCATCTCCTTTGGGCGAAGGAGAGGCTTCCGGTGGAGGTGTTGGTGGACTCCGGAGCAGACGCTAGTTTTATTGATGCGGCTCTGGTCGAACGGGCCGGTATTCCCACCGAGCGGATACAGCCACCATTGGAGGTGAACTCGCTGGATGGCAAGCCGTTGGCCCGGATCACTCAACGGTCTGTTCCTCTCACCCTGATCCTGTCAGGGAATCACCGGGAGACCATCAGCCTACACATCATCTCCTCCCCCCACACCCCGGTGGTATTGGGTAGACCGTGGTTGGCGATCCACAATCCACACATCGATTGGGAGGCGGGTTCCGTGATTAGTTGGAGCATGTTCTGTCACTCGAACTGCCTCCGGTCCGCTCTACCCCCATGCAGCTCACCCACCCGTCCGGTCCCGAGTCCTCCCGATCTCTCTTCCGTCCCCCGCGTTTACCACGACCTCGGGGAGGTGTTCTCTAAGGAACGGGCCGTCTCCTTACCCCCTCACAGACCATACGACTGCGCCATCAATCTCCTTCCCGGCGCGTCTTTGCCGGTGAGGCGACTCTACAATCTGTCCCGGCCCGAGAGACAGACTATGGAGACCTACATCCACGACTCTCTGGCAGCGGGCCTGATCAGACCCTCGTCGTCGCCTGTGGGTTCTGGTTTTTTTTTTTGTGACTAAAAAGGATAACTCGTTAAGGCCGTGTATTGACTTCCGGGGTCTAAACGATATCACCGTCAAGAATAAATACCCCTTGCCACTCATCGACCCAGCCTTCGAGCCTCTCCGTAATGCGACGGTGTTCTCCAAATTGGACCTCCGCAATGCCTACCATCTCGTCCGGATCCGTGAGGGGGACGAGTGGAAGACGGCGTTCAACACTGCTTTGGGGCACTTCGAGTACCGGGTCATGCCCTTCGGTCTCACCAACGCCCCGGCAGTGTTCCAGGCTCTGGTGAACGACGTCCTCCGAGACATGCTGAACCTGTTCGTCTTTGTCTACCTGGACGATATTTTGATATTTTCAGGTAGTCAGAGGGAGCACGTTCAGCACGTCCGGTTGGTACTTCAGCGGCTTTTGGAGAACAAGCTGTTCGTCAAGGCGGAGAAGTGCGAGTTCCACGCAAAGTCGGTGGCTTTTTTGGGGTTCATAATCGAACCGGGCCAAGTTCGATCGGATCCCGTTAAAGTCAAGGCAGTGGCGGAGTGGCCGACGCCTACGTCCCGGAAACAACTCCAGCGGTTCCTCGGATTTTCAAATTTTTACCGCAGGTTCATCCGGGATTTCAGTAGTGTCGCGGCCCCACTTACTCGGCTCACCTCCACGCTCTCTCCGTTCTCCTGGACTCCTGAGGCAGGTGCGGCGTTTGCGCAGCTGAAACGGCTGTTCACCTCGGCTCCGGTTCTGAGGCATCCGGATCCGGCGTGCCAGTTTGTGGTGGAGGTGGACGCATCGGACTCCGGTGTGGGGGCCGTCCTTTCTCAACGTGCCACGGGGGATCGGAAGACTCACCCTTGTGCCTTTTTTTCTAGACAGTTGTCGCCCGCGGAGAGGAACTACGACGTGGGGAATCGGGAGCTCTTGGCAGTGGTCCTGGCCTTGGAGGAGTGGAGGCATTGGCTGGAGGGGGCCGAACAACCGTTCGTGGTCTGGACAGACCACAAGAACTTGGCCTACCTCCGCACCGCCAAACGGCTCAACTCTCGACAGGCGCGGTGGGCGTTGTTCCTGGGGAGGTTCAACTTCACGCTCACTTACCGGCCTGGATGTCGGAATGTGAAACCGGACTCTCTCTCTCGCCAGTGGGACGCCGAGAGGGATCTCGTCGAGCCAGAGACCATCCTGCCTCCGGTGTGCGTGCTTGGGGCAGTCACATGGGAGATTGAGGGTCTCGTCCGGTCGGCTCAACGTACTCATCCAGATCCAGGTAATGGTCCCGCTAACCGGCTGTTTGTACCCGATCCAGTTAGGTCTCGGGTGCTGCAGTGGGCTCATTCCTCCCGTCTGACCTGCCATCCCGGCTTTGCACGGACCCTGTCCTTCCTCAGACGGAGCTTCTGGTGGCCTTCCATCTCCCGGGACACCCAGGCCTTTGTCACGGCCTGCACCGTCTGTGCACGCAGCAAGGCCTCACATCGACCTCCTGCGGGGTTGCTGCAGCCGCTGCCTATCCCTCGTCGGCCTTGGTCGCACATCGCCGTGGACTTCGTCACCGGTCTTCCGCCGTCGGCTGGTAACTCCACCATCCTCACCATCGTCGACCGGTTTTCGAAGGCGGTCCATTTTGTGCCTTTGCCCAAGCTCCCCTCGGCCAAGGAGACGGCGGACCTCCTGGTACTGCAGGTATTCCGTCTGCACGGGATACCCCTGGACATAGTGTCCGACCGGGGGCCACAGTTCGCGTCGCAGTTGTGGAGGGCGTTCTGCCAGGCTCTGGGGGCCACCGCCAGCCTCTCCTCCGGATACCATCCGCAGTCCAATGGACAAACGGAGAGAGCTAACCAGGACCTGGAAGCGGCTCTCCGCTGCGTCGCCGCGAACCATCCATCCTCATGGAGTTCCCACCTCCCTTGGGTGGAGTACGCCCACAACTCCCTGATCAGCGACGCCACGGGGATGTCGCCGTTCCAGGCATCGCTGGGCTACCAACCGCCCCTGTTTCCCGTCCAGGAGGAGGAGATTGCGGTGCCGTCGGTACAGGCCCACCTCCAGCGCTGCCGCCGGATTTGGAGGACCGCACGTTCGGCACTCCTTCGTACGGCCGATCGGAACCGGCGTTTGGCGGACCGTCGGAGGGTCCAGGCACCCATCTATCGACCTGGACAACAGGTTTGGCTCTCCTCCCGTGACCTACCACTCCAGGTACAGTCCCGGAAGTTGGCGCCTCGCTATGTGGGACCTTACACGGTGGACAAGGTCATCAACCCGGTGTCTGTACGGCTAAGATTGCCGCCAGCCATGAAAGTTCATCCCACCTTTCATGTCTCCCTGTTGAAACCTGTGTCTTCCAGTCCCTTGTGCCCTCCCACCACACCCCCTCCCCCCCCCAGGATCATCGACGACCATCCCGCCTACACGGTGAGAAAGATCCTGGACATCCGTCGCCGTGGCCGGGGTTTCCAGTACCTGGTGGATTGGGAAGGGTACG
>CM051017.1:2843508-2856008 GCA_027704905.1 Muraenolepis orangiensis
TGTCCATGTGTGTGTCCATGTGTGTCCATGTGTGTGTGTGGTGTCCATGTGTGTGTGTGTGTGTCCATGTGTGTGTGTGTACATGTGTGTGTGTGTGTGTGTGAGGATGTGCTCGGTGTCTTGCTGCTCGTTGCCTATGGAGAACAGCAGGTGTCCCGGGCTCGGCGAGGCTCCGTGTAACCCGGCCGACCAGGCTGAGATGAAAGGAGTTATGGTGTGGTTCTGCTGGCTGGCCTGCTGGGAGGAGCCACACAGACACCCACGGATCCCATAGCTGCGTACTAGCGGGTCAATGCTGCAGCAGGGGCGACTGTGCTGGACACCTGACCCAGTTTTACCTCCGCCTCCACCTCCTCCCTCCACCCCCCACCCCCACCCCCACCCCCACCCTGCTATCAGAGCCCCATGTGGTCACTATTCGCCTGCCTCCTCTTTCTCCTTCTGTTCTCCCGAGTCGTCCATCATGTCTTGGGCTATCTTACATTAAACTTCCCTCCGCCCTGATTGGAATGCCGTTTCCCTTTGGTAGGTTTCTCTCTCGGTCGGTTTGTTGAATTGAAAAGTTTGGTTTTTCACTCTCATGGGCCGCCGCCCGCTCGCTCTGTCGGTTGAAGACGGCAGACAGCGTTTACGGTCAGGCGGAGGAGAGCTGAATCAAACATAAACATGGATTCAATTCAAGATTCAAGATTCACCGTTTTTTAGTACAAAAAAGTACAATGGAATGCTCACTCCCCATTCCCTCCTGCAGTATGAATTTCTAAAACACAATACCATAAAAATACTATACACATTAAAAATGCATAAAAAAGAACAATAAGTGACTGGATGGATGATATGTACATGTGTTGAATTGTGGAAAAAGCATTAAAAAGCATTTTATAGTGCCAGTAGTGCATCATGAATTCAGTGCAGAATACCATCCGTCGGTGTGCTTCTGGTTGTGGAGGACGCCGGGGGAGGACGGCGGTGTCAGTAAGAGACGGTTCTCTCCCATCGTCTCCGATTGTCATTACGAACACATGAAGTTAGTTAGCCGCGGTCGTCGTGCGCAGAGGCAACGTGAAGGCCAACCGTCAGCGCTATTACACTTAGTTGATTCTCCTCCAAACAGGATATGAATAATTGCTTGATTTATTTCGGGACGATGGGTGATGAGTCAGAGTGCGGCGCTGTGTTCTCACACAACCCCGGGGCACAACCAGAAGAAGGCAACCTTAAGAGCTGCACGCTGCTGAGGGGAAGTGCGCCAAGTCTGGCATGTCTTCATTGATTTCTCCTTCTCCTTCTCCATCTCCTCTTCTCTAGCTCTCTCTCTCCCTCTCTCTCTCCCTCTCCCTCCCTCTCTGTCCCTCTCTCTCTGCCTCCCTCCCTCTTTCTCCCTCTCCCTCTCCCTCTCCCTCTCTCTCTACCTCTCTCTATCCTTAGCGTTTCGTGTAGGCACGGCAAAATATAGGCGGGCGTGTGAAATAAGAGAGCGAGCCAAAGATCTGTGTCTCAGCAGCGTGTATTTGGTTTCACCCACTCTGATTCCAAGTTTGTAATCACTCTTTTCTCGCAAAAAAAACCAGGAACACAACACCCCCCCCCCACACACACACACACACACACCTTAGCCTTTCAGTAGACAATACATGGTGGTTGGGTGGATGGGGTGGTCCTCTGAACACCGCAACACGCAGTGTGTGGTGTGTTGTTCCACGGCCGGACACTAGGGGGCAGTAGTGGCATTTCGGGACCGCATCCAGGTCCTTCTGTCGCCAGCTGTTGGTGTGAAAGAGCTGCTCAGCAGCGGCCCCTAAGCCCTTCTTCAGGGCGGGGCCGAGAATTCATTGTGCTTTCAAAACTGGCCTATTTTCAGGAGATTCGTTTACTTGGCTTCTCTGAGATGTGTCTAATATTCCTTTCCTATGCTTGCCGGCGTATCTGCGGCCGGATTCCAAGACGACTGCAGATATTTGTCCCGCGGTGGAGTTAAACTGAAACCATGGGGCCGGGCCAGCGAAAGTGTTTCTAAAAATAGCAGGATAATAGATGATGTAGGAGAGATGGGTGTCTCCTGTAGCAGCTATACCTGCAGTCGCGGAGCCGTAGCACAGAGAGACACACACTATTACAGCTTACCTGGTTGGCACACGCACACAGGGCTATTAACACCTACACACACACACCACAGGAAACACATATTCCATTCCGGTTACATATCACACACACACACACGCACGCACGCACGCACGCACACACACACAGAGTAACAAACAACCTGGCTCTGCAGGCAGTCAGGCTCTCTCTCTCTCTCTCTCTCTCTCTCTCTCTCTCTCTCTCTCTCTCTCTCTCTCTCTCTCTCTCTCTCTCTCTCTCTCTCTCTCTCTCTCTCTCTCTCTCTCTCTCTCTCTCTCTCATAAAGCTTCTTGGGGTCTACACATGGCCGCTGTGTGTGTGTGTGTGTGTGTGTGTGTGTGTGTGTGTGTGTGTGTGTGTGTGTGTAGGTGTGTGTGTGTGTGTGTGTGTGTGTGAGAGAGAGCTCTCCCTTGCCACAGACTAATCCCTCTCCTCCGTGTTTTAAGGTTTTAAGGATTAATATCATCTTTATGGGGGGGGTGGGTGATGGGGGTGGGAGGGGGGGGTGATGGGGGTGGGAGGGGGGAGGGGGAGGGGGGAGGGGGAGGGGGGAGGGGGGAGGACGGAGGACGGGGTGGGGGCGGCGGTGTATAAGCGCTAATGTGGACACGCAGCCTCATGCCACACGGAGGTTTGAACACACTCGCCAGAGCCACGAGACAATCTGTGGACGGCTGATTGATTCGCTTCACAGAGGAAGAAAACAATCGGGATGAAAAGGAGCAAGAGAGAGAGAGAGAGAGAGAGAGAGAGGAGAGAGAGAGAGAGAGAGAGAGAGAGAGAGAGAGAGATCCAGAAAGTTTGATTCACACCCTCACCATCAACTCATCATCAGCTCACTATTACCTCACTATTAGCTCACCATTTCCTTATTGGAATACCAATAATGAATATTTTACTTTGTTTTCTACCTTTTTGCAATATTTTTTTCATTGGTACGTTTTTAAACTGCTTTGGCAATGTAAATGTTTATTTCCCATGCCGATAAAGCTCTTGAATTGAATTGAAAATTGAAAGAGAGACAGCAAGAGACAGAGTGAGAGACAGGGAGAGAGAGGGACGAAGCAGAGCCCTCCAGAGAGGGAGAGAGAGAGAGAGAGAGAGAGAGAGAGAGAGAGACAGCGAGAGAGAGGGGGAGGTACCACAGCCCTCCAGATGAGACTTGATGGATGTTCATCGGGGGGGACAGCCTCGTGACACATGGGACAGAGATTTGATTTTCCCTCTTTTTGTTTACCAAACTACTGCATTGTGCTCCTACGTGCACACTCCTATGTGCACACTCCTACGTGCACGCTCCTACATGTACGCTCCTACGGGCATGCTCCTACAGGCACACTCCTACATGCACGCTCCTACGGGCACGCTCCTACAGGCACGCTCCTACGGGCACGCTCCTACGGGCACGCTCCTACAGGCACACTCCTACATGCACGCTCCTACAGGCACGCTCCTACAGGCACACTCCTACATGCACGCTCCTACGGGCACGCTCCTACAGGCACGCTCCTACAGGCACGCTCCTACAGGCACGCTCCTACGGGCACGCTCCTACAGGCACACTCCTACATGCACGCTCCTACGGGCACGCTCCTACAGGCACGCTCCTACAGGCACGCTCCTACAGGCACGCTCCTACGGGCACGCTCCTACAGGCACGCTCCTACAGGCACGCTCCTACGGGCACGCTCCTACATGCACACTCCTACGGGCACGCTCCTACATGCACGCTCCTACGGGCACACTCCTACATGCACGCTCCTACAGGCACGCTCCTACAGGCACGCTCCTACAGGCACGCTCCTACGGGCACGCTCCTACGGGCACGCTCCTACGTGCACACTCCTACGGGCACGCTCCTACATGCACGCTCCTACGGGCACGCTCCTACGGGCACGCTCCTACATGCATGCTCCTACGGGCACGCTCCTACGTGCACACTCCTACGGGCACGCTCCTACATGCATGCTCTTA
The DNA here is from genome assembly GCA_027704905.1 of Muraenolepis orangiensis. Lineage (NCBI taxonomy): Eukaryota > Metazoa > Chordata > Actinopteri > Gadiformes > Muraenolepididae > Muraenolepis > Muraenolepis orangiensis. The sequence continues at coordinate 2,847,604 of CM051017.1, forward strand.
CGGGCACGCTCCTACGGGCACGCTCCTACATGCATGCTCCTACGGGCACGCTCCTACATGCACGCTCCTACGGGCACGCTCCTACGGGCACGCTCCTACAGGCACGAACACTGGTAAGTGATAGTGGTGGTGGTGGTGATGGTGGTGGTGGTGGTGATGGTGGTGGTGGTGTTGGTGGTTGTGATGGTGGTGGTAAGGGGTGGTGATGGTGGTGGTGGTGGTGGTGCTGCTGATGGTGATGGTGGTGGTGGTGACGGTGATGGATATGGTGGTGGTGGTGGTGATGGTGGTGGATATGGTGGTGGTGATGGCGGTGGTAAGGGGTGGTGATGGTAGTGGTGGTGCTGATGGTGATGGTGGTGGTGGTGGAGGCTCTGGGCCTATTAACAGTACAGGAGGGGAGAGCAGCCAGCATGGTACTATAGCTTGTAAGATTGAACCAAGATGAGCCTTTGTACTTAATATCTATATTATTGTGTATGTGTGTGTGTGTGTGTGTTTGTGTGTTTTATTGGATGTGTCTGTGTGTGTGTGTGTGTGTGTGTGTGTGTGTGTGTGTGTGTGTGTGTGCCCCCCACACACATTTAGTCCCCGCGACCATACACACTTACCGGGAGCACAGGCGCTGCGGTTACCCGTGTGTGTGTGTGTGTGTGTGTGTGTGTGTGTGTGTGTGTGTGTGTGTGTGTGTGTGTGTGTGTGTGTGTGTGTGTGTGTGTGTGTGTGTGTGTGTGTGTGTGTGTGTGTGTGTGTGTGTGTGTGTGTGTGTGTGAGTGTGTGTGTGTGTGGTAAAGGGGGTAGGGGGTCTTGTTAGCCAGGATGATTAAGCCATTAGGCAGGATCGTGCTCGGCTGAGGAGAACGGACATGTTCTCCTTTGGATTCTTTTTTCACCGCAGACGGTTTGGTTTTGTATTGCGGCCGGTCGGAGGTGAGCTGACCTGTTCCTCACCTGCAGGTCCAGGGAACAGGAACAGGAACAGGAAGCCTCAGCCACTTTTTATCCAGACCGTTTTGCGTGTGTTTGTTTGTCGATCAGCGACGGATACCACAATGGAGGTCTGTTCAGACGGTGGAGTGGACAGCTGCACTTCACCAGCCTGGGGAGAGAGAGAGAGAGAGAGAGAGAGAGAGAGAGAGAGAGAGAGAGAGAGAGAGAGAGAGAGAGAGAGAGAGAGAGAGAGAGAGAGAGAGAGAGAGAGAGAGAGAGAGAGAGAGAGACTAACAAACTAAACTAAGAGAGATAAACTCTGAAGTAAACAACAAATTATATCCAGTTTTTCCTTCCTGTGTTTCCAGTACATTTAAATGTCAAGAACAAGCTGTTTAGCGGCGAGGGGTAAACAACAACAACCAAACAACAAACCACGGAGAATGTTCCACGACGCCCGCTCACCGTCTCAAATAGACGGTGAGCGCTAGTAAGCTAATTATATGTCTAAATACTTATAAAGGCTGATCTGTGACCTGCCGTTTCAACGATTAGCCATTACAAAGTGTGAGCTGTGAGCACGTGTGTGTGGGTACGCACCGCTGTGTTTAGCATACAGCACCGCGCTTGTCCTACTCACTATTGACGGCCATAACCGCAACACTAACAGGGTGCCCTGAGCGATGTCCCTGTTTGGGTTATACCATGACATATTTATTATCTCAGGTAACTTTCAGAAAATCAGTTTTATGCAAAGTATTACCTCACCTAAGGCCTCAGAAATCCCACATTGGTGAATAATTTATGAATTAACACTTTATTCATGGTATTTTTTTTGCATGGTGATAGGGTGCCTTGAACAGCACACAGGTGAATAGATATTCACTTCAATCCTGATTAAAAACCTGCAAACCTCTTGACTACATATTGTCTAGTCTCACGCTAACAGCCCATAGCTCGCTATCGTTGGTCTGATGGGGAGGGGAGGGTATGGGAGGGGAGGGGAGGGGAGGGGAGGGTAGAGGAGGGTAGAGGAGGGGAGGGGAGGGGAGGGGAGGGGAGGGGAGGGGAGGGGAGGGGAGGGGAGGGAGGGTATGGGAGGGGAGGGGAGGGGAGGGAGGGTATGGGAGGGTATGGGAGGGTAGGGGAGGGGAGGGGAGGGTATGGGAGGGTAGGGGAGGGGAGGGGAGGGGAGGGTAGAGGAGGGTAGGGGAGGTTAGGGGAAGGACCACACACCAACACACACACTCTCTGTTCTGCTTACCCGTCCTCGCGTGCTTCCCAGACGCCAGGCTCCAGCGGTTAATTATGACTGCGGAGGGGTCTTCCGTATCCTGTGTTTTGCACAGAGCCGGCAGAGGTGATGGAGGCAAGCGGAACAGAGAGCCCATCTCTCTCTCTATCTCTCTCTCTCTCTCTCTCTCCCTCTCTCTCTCTCTCTCTCTCTCTCTCTCTCTCTCTCTCTCTCTCTCTCTCTCTCTCTCTCTCTCTCTCTCTCTCTCTCTCTCTCTCTCTCTCTCTCTCTCATCGCCACCGCCGCCACCGCAGTGCCACTCTACAGCTGACCTCTAAAGAGCCGTCAGATGGAGGATACGCACAGGAAGAGAGCGGAGAGATGCGGTGGTTCATTATATTCCCCCGGTCGTTCCTTTCTTTACTTTTTTCTTTTTGTTTTGCTTTCAAAGTGTTTCTGAAGCTCCTTCGCCCCTCACTGTTCTACACACAGTGAGGGGTGGCACGCACCTGCGGTAATAAGTATACACACACACACACACACACACACACACACACACACACACACACACACACACACACACACACACACACACACACACACACACACACACACACACACACACACACACACACACACACACACACACACACACACACACACACACACACACACACACACACACACACACGCACACAAACCAAGACTTCCTTCGCTCAAAGCATTTCATAAAGAGCCACCAACCAGGAGACATGGTGCTTGGACCAATCACCACCACTCTTCCTCTGGGACAAAACGGCTTCTTCCGCTGTCCGCTCCAACGCCGCGTGGTTTCGCTACGTTCCAAAATGGAACCTTTAGTTCCCTTTTGACTGGAAGGTGGCGGATAGCCACGAGGAGCCACAGTAATAGCAATGAGGACGAAAAAGGCTCGGCAGTGTCCCCTTCTGATGCCGGCTAGGTCTTGATGCATGTTCTCTTTGGCCTCAGCTCACCTTAGGTTCCGTGTCACTCAGGCTCCCTCTCCCTCTGCTACCATTGGAAGGGAAATCGATATTTAGTTCTGCACCGGGCCAGAGGGTGAGGTGGGGGGGGGGGGGGGGGGGGGGGGGTGGGGTGGGAACTCTTCAACAACACGTACGTAGCGCAGGTTTTTAAATTAGTTTTAATTTACAGCGAGATAGAACTCACGTCAAGTTTCACAACTCTCTCTTGTATACCTGATTGGCATCCAGATGTTTTCTCGCCGTGGTGTGTCTCTTCAAAAAAAACAACACACAAGGACTCATCAAGTCTGCATAACATTGTGGTTGTGATGCATGGCCAGGTTATTAAAAAAGAATTGTTCTACTGTGTAGAAAGTAGACCTCTCCAATGATCTCCCCATCGCGTGGCGCTTCAACATGCGCTGGTAGCTCTGCTTAATGGGCCCGGCGTTCTGCATGGGTTCAAATTGAGTATGCAGACTCAAGCTCATTAGGAGATGGGTTGGCTAGCGCTTCTGTAGCTTTAACTTCTTCCTCTGTTTGGAGTTCGCCTGCCTGCTTGACTCTTTTCCAAGTAGAGATGCTTCATTAAAAAAAAATCTATTTCTTTCTCTCGCTCTCTCTCTCTCACTTCAACCACTCCAACGCATACATAGGGATGCTATAATCATTTTAGTTCTCTCGCGCACGCACACACACACGCACACACACACACACACACACACACACACACACACACACACACACACACACACACACACACACACACACACACACACACACACACACACACACACACACACACACACACACACACACAGGACTAATCCTGTCGACAGTAACACTAGCAGATGGGATCCCTGGCGACCCCAGCTGCCACGTGTGCCAGGGAGAACACAACATATCTAAAGCTTCTATTTTAAACATTTTCATGCATTTTAAACGCTTTTCCCCACAACACTGAAAATATTACGCTTACAGGAAATGACATACCCTAGTCATATCCTGTCGTGTCCTTAGACTCAACCGCAGTTAATCCTAAAACAACAACAACAACAAAAGCAACAACATGGAACAAACAAACAGGAACAAACTGTTAGTTTCCAATACTCTGGAGCTTCTGGACTGGCGGCTTTAGTCCTGATTAGGGACTGGTGCCATGTTCGTCTTGAAGCAGTCCGTCCCTCCCCCAGAAGGGACGCCATGTTCCTGTCTGAGGGGGCGGGGCATCCCCAGGAACAGCTGTCACCAAGCCGGCGAGAGGTTTGTGAAGCTCTTCCACTCAGCTTCTATCTAGTTGATTCATTTAAACGATAAGCAATAGACGATATGTTGGGATGGGTTGAATGATGTGTCTTGTTGTGTCTTGTTGTGTGTTGTTGTGTGTTGTTGTGTTTTGTTGTGTCTTGTTGTGTCTTGTTGTGTCTTGTTGTGTGTTGTTGTGTCTTGTTGTGTGTTGTTGTGTGTTGTTGTTGTGTGTGTTGTGTGTGTTGTGTGTCTTGTTGTGTCTTGTTGTGTCTTGTTGTGTGTTGTTGTGTCTTGTTGTGTCTGTTGTGTCTTGTTGTGTGTGTTGTGTCTTGTTGTGTCTTGTTGTGTGTTGTGTGTTGTTGTGTCTTGTTGTGTCTTGTTGTGTCTTGTTGTGTTTTGTTGTGTCTTGTTGTGTCTTGTTGTGTCTTGTTGTGTTTTGTTGTGTCTTGTTGTGTGTTGTTGTGTGTTGTTGTGTCTTGTTGTGTCTTGTTGTGTGTTGTTGTGTGTTGTTGTGTCTTGTTGTGTCTTGTTGTGTTTGTTGTGTTTGTTGTGTCTTGTTGTCTGTGTGTTGTTGTGTCTTGTTGTGTCTTGTTGTGTCTTGTTTGTTTGTTGTTGTTGTGTCTTGTTGTGTTTTGTTGTGTCTTGTTGTGTCTTGTTGTGTCTTGTTGTGTTTTGTTGTGTTTCGGCTTCCGTCCTCATCTGTTTTTCCCCGGCCTGGTTTAAAAAAAGAAATAAAACATAAATAGAAAGTGTTCATCGGCCAAAGTGATGTATGTGAAAACCACGAACAGAATGACGTATTCATGAGACAAAAACGCTCAAAAGCACAGATTACCCAGTTTCCAGAAAGTACATTTTGTCCCTGCTGATAAACCTGCATGGTTCCGAGGGAGTTCAGAGGGAGCCCGTCGTCGCAGATTCAAAAATACAGGTTGGAATACATTCAATACCCATTTAAAGAACTGCCACCAGCACGGCCAAACACCACAGAGCTCGCCGGTGGTGCTCTTACCTCAACCAGCCATCCATCCATCCACGTCAGCCGTTAGCCGCATCTGGCACAAGCGCCGGTAGTCTCCCAATAACCGTAGATGCGCCTCATGGTACACGCTAGCCCTCAGACGATGGTTTGGGAACTGCTACCGCGTAGCTTTCTCATGCGATGGCTTTACAGCGGCAGGAATTCTGAACACCAGATCAATGAACCAGGTCAATGAATCTCATTTGGGAATGGGATTCACTGACCTGGTTGAATAAATCTGTGCCATTTTGTTACTGTAACTATAATAGGAAAAACTGTAGAAAAAGAGTAGAGCCCTATGTATTTACCAGTCTCTACCAACCAGAGTGTGAGTGTGGTGGTGGTGGTGGTGATGGTGGTGGTGATGGTGGTGGTAGTCGTGGTGGTGGTGTGAGTGTGTGAGTGGATGTGTGTGTGTGTGTGTGTGTGTGTGTGTGTGTGTGTGTGTGTGTGTGTGTGTGTGTGTGTGTGTGTGTGTGTGTGTGTGTGTGTGTGTGTGTGTGTGTGTGTGTGTGTGCAGAGTCCTGTCTGGGTAGCGGTTGATGTGGATGTCCGTGTCTGAGAAAGGGTTAAGCTTCTCGGACACTTCACTAGAATGGCGGTGGTTGGTGTGGGTCGTAACCATGGGGATGGCATGTCTGTACAACTCTCAGCCCAAAACACTTTCTTCTAACCTCATCCTCATGGAAGCGGAAGAGGAGCTGAAAACGGGGAGCTCACGTCCACTTTAAAAGGTCCAGTACGGGGAGAACTTCTAATGGAGGACAGCAAGGAGACAAATCATCTTTCCTCAGACACAGTAGGTTTTGTGTGTGTGTTTGTGTTTTGTGTGTGTGTGTGTGTGTGTGTGTGTGTGTGTGCCTGTTTTATAGTTGCAGTGATGCTTTGATTGTAAACATGCAGTGTATTCTGAGCATGTCTGTCTGTCTGTCTGTCGGTCTGTCTGTCTGTTTATGTGTTTATGTGTGTGTGTGTCAGAATCTCTTCTCAAGGGGTTTCTGTATCTGATATCCTCCCCTGTGTGAGTAGGAGGCAGAGTGACACGTCAGTGTCAAGATTTCACTTATAATTATTAGTCAACTTGTGTCTAGTAAAAGTGATCTTTTGTCCAGTGAAAGTGAACTTGACAGTTTGACAGTGATTCGTACAAATGCAAACATAAGTATTTGACGTTACATTCCAGTCATTTAGCAGACACTTTTATCCAAAGTGACTTACAATAGTGCGTTAAACAAAGGAAGGTAAGAGAACAACTCGTCACCAGAAGTCAAAAGTGCATTTCATTCCTAACAAGTCTCCATGAACTGAACCAGTGCTCAGGGCAAAGTACAATAAGTTGGACAACAAATAACTAACTAACAATCAAACAATCAACTTAGTAAGACGCTAGTACACTCGTAAAAAGTGATTAGAGGACGCGCTAGGTGGAAGGATCCGGGTAGTGTTTCCTGAAGAGATGAGTTTTCAGCCTGCGGCGGAAGATGGGGAGTGACTCTGCAGTCGTGACATCCGTGGGGAGTTCATTCCACTAATATGGGGCCAGGACTGAGAAGAGCCGTGACCGCGTAGATCGGCCACAAGGGCCCCTAAGCGAGGGGGCGAGCAGACGGCCCGAAGAAGCCGAGCGAAGTGGACGGGCAGGGATGTAGGGCTTGACTATTGCCGATTGACTATTGTAGGAAGGAGCTGTTCCTTTCACTGCCTTGTAGGCTAGCCCCAGGGTCTTGAACTGGATGTGAGCAGCTACAGGGAGCCAGTGTAGCAGGGAGCTGCAGCTTTCTGAATGAGCTCCAGGGGCCTGATGGCAAATGCCGGGGCGCCAGCAAGGAGGGAGTTGCAGTAGTCCAGCAGATGACAAGAGCCTGGATGAGCACCTGGGCAGCCTTTTCAGTGAGAAAAGGCTGAATCCTCCTGATGTTGTAGGGAGGAATCTGCAGGAGCGTGTCACCATGCAATGTGTGCCGAGAACGACAGTTTGAAGTCAGAAGTATGAATGCAAGTTATAATCGCACATGCAGACACTGCGAAATTTGTCTCCAAATCACACATGTGCACCCGCATGTTTGTGCATGTAGACCTGTGTGTGTGTGTGAGAATATCAATGTATTTATGTGTGGTGTGCATGGTGTCTGTGGTGTGTGTGTGTGTTTGTTTATGGTGTGTGTGTGTGTTGTGTGTATGGTGTGTGTTTGTGTGTTTGTGTGGTGTGTGTTTGTGTTTGTGGTTTGTGTGTGTGGGGGTGTGTCTGTATTGTTTGTGTGTGTGTGTGTGTGTGTGTGTGTGTGTGTGTGGGGTGTGTGTGTGTGTGTGTGTGTGTGGTGTCTGTGTTTGTGTGTGTGCGTTCTCTGTGAAGTTTGTGTGGTTTGTGTGGTGTGTATGGTGTGTGTATGGTGTGTGTGTGTCTCTCTGTATGTGTGTATGGTGTGTGTGTGTGTGTGTATGTCTGTATGTGTGTATGGTGTGTGTGTGTGTGTGTCTGTCTGTATGTGTGTTCGTGTGTGGTGTGTGTAAGCATGAGAGTATGCTTTGTGTGTTTGAAGGATCTGCTGGTGGGGGTGGGTGTGTGTGTGGTGTGTGTGTGTGTGTTTGTGGGGGGGGGGGGGGGGGGGGGGGGTGGGTGGGTGGTGGTGGGAGGGGGGGTATTTTCCACTGATCTGATCTCCACTGAGCTACAAGGCAGATGGTGCAGATGTGAGTGGGTGTTTTCAATCTCGGTGACTCCCGCTGTATTCAGCAGCCCCATGGACTTCCAGGGATGCTCCACACACACACACACACACACACACACACACACACACACACACACACACACACACACACACACACACACACACACACACACACACACACACACACACACACACACACTCACACACACACACACACACACACACACACACACACACACACACACACACACACACACACACACACACACACACACACACACACACACACACACACACACACCAAGCACAACAAGAAT